>BQNB010012030.1:0-31600 GCA_026074375.1 Tanacetum coccineum
TCAGGAACCTCCACTGAGGTGAGAATTTGTTCTTGTAAATTGTCAGCTTTCCCTCTGTGGGGTACCCTAGGTTGTGCATGCCTGTGTAAATCTCAGCAATAGACATATCTACTATAAATTCAAATCCAACTTGAGTTTTCTACCAGCCTTCTTTTCAAATCTATTGATTCGAACAGAAAGCATTGCCATCTGCCATTTGATGTCAAGTTTTTCCAAATCCAACTTGCCAATTTGGTCAAAGTCTTCATAAGTGATCTGTTGTTGTGGATCACTTTCAGCAACAAAAGAGTGAAGAACATTTTTAAGAACATTGCCCCTGAGACATCAACAGAGGAAGAAGTAGTGGTATAATTAACAGTAGAAGGTTGACCTTTAGAGTCAGCAGTTGACCACTTGGAATTAGTGCTAGCAGCACTAATGAAAGCTGAGTGTGTAGGAGCAGCAGGAACTCTTGAATCATAGCTAGAACTACCTTTCACATCTATCTCAAGTGTCCTAAGCTTGTTATATAAATCATCAAAGCTTAAGAAATTAAGACCACCCTTTGTTTTAAGGGTGATTGCTACATGTGACCAAGAAGGTGGTAAAGCTCTAAGAAACTTCATGTTGCAGTCTTCATTATCTGGCCTTGCTTGCATTTGATTCAATTGACTCAGCACCTTCTGAAACCTATCATATCCCTTGTGCAAACCTTCAGATTCTGTTATCTTAAAGTCTGCAAACTTCTGCTTAAGCATTGACTTCCTTATCTTCTTTGACTCTTCATTCCCTCTAAATCTGGCTTTTACTGCCAACCAAATATCCTTAGCATCATCAAGATGATGAAAGTCAGCCATATGATCCTCTGGTAGAGACCGAAGTAGAATAGTTCTAGCTTTTATCTCTCGTTGTACAGTAATCTGTTCTTCCATAGTGATAGGAGGAAGAATCATTATGTTGCCTCTTGGATCTCTACCTGTTCGTTTCCTGCTGTTTCCTTGAAGAACAATGTTCAACAGATTGTGGTCAGTGTTCATGATCCAATATTCCATCTTCATTGCCCAAGTTTCATACTCTTCTTTTTTCAAATAAGGAAATTTGGCATTACTACTGGAAACAGTTGTTGAATTATATTGCTGGTATTGAGGCTGAGGATTTTGTGAGGGTTGTGCAGAGGAGGAAGTTTGTGCCTGAAATACAGGTTCAGTTGTTGCCATAGAAAAGACTGGTTCGGATGTTGTTGGGATGGAGAATGAAGATTCAGATGGTGATGGTACAGTAAACGGTGGTGTGGGATACGGTGAAGTCATTGTAAAGGTTTAGGAACAAGAACATTAATTATTCTTCAACATAGACTCTCTCCAGGCTCTGATACCACTTGTAGGTCTCAGCCCTAGATAGATCTTTTAAGCCTGTGAAGGATATAGAGCACTAATGTAATCAAAAGTAACTCTGTGAGAGACTCTAACAAAACAATCTATTGTTCACGCGGAAAATAAACAATAGTGCTAAAGAAGAATTACTAAAAACAATACTTTGATCCTCTATGGATCTTTTCTATTAATCGTAAAACTGTTTCTTGATTGTTTAATCTTCTTCAAGCCTAAACCGTGTGGTTTCATTTATAGATATGAAACCCTAAACTAATTCTCCAAGGATTACGTTTGCATGAGTCTATCTATTACTTCTCATGTCTATCCATACTAGAACTTATCCCAGAGTCACTACGTTACTCTACCAGGACTAATAATATAACCAGCAGGAACTATATACCTGCCAGTAGGAACTTTAATACTAACAGTAGCAATTACTCTACCAGTAGGAACTACATACCTACCAGTAGGAACTTACTACTAATGTACATCAGTTAAAATTTGTTGATTCTCCACCTTCTACTCCTGCTGTTACACCTGTTACATCTGTTGATCCCCCTGTTGCTCCTACACCATCTGTTGCTACACCTGTTTCTAGGTCATTTGGACCTAGGACAAGAAGTCAATCATCTGATGCTGGTATCAAGACTTATAGCACCAGGAGGAAGTCTCTAGCAACAAGGAAGATGTCATCTTCTGAAGTGGATTTGAATGCTCCTGATACATCCTTCATTAAAGTGCTATCTGATGATGACTCTGATGCTTCTGATGATGATACCGACCCTCTTTTTTGGCATATATTTGATGCATGGGAAGTTGTTCCTACTGGCTTGGGTAATGTAAATGTTTTATACTTCACTGATAAATCTTCCAAATACTTTACTCATCTTAGAGAGATTCTACACTTGATTGATAGACAGGATCTGTCTAAGTTATATGGAATGGTTGTTAAGCATTATAAAGTCAACCCTCTAGCTGGTACAGGAATGATTTTGTGGGGAGATCTTCATGTGTTGTTTGAGTCTACTCCTGGTGGTTCAAGTGTTAAAGTTTGGAATGATCAACAGGAGTGGGTTATCCATAACTGGAAGTTGTTTCCATTTTCTGGTGTTCATGTGCTAGAAACATTTACTGGCAAGATCTTATACATGTTTGCAGATACACTATATCCTCTCTCTGCTTCACTCATGAAGAAGATGCTGAAGCATAAGTTAGAAGTGGAGATAGATGGTATAGGGAATGACATGACATATGCTGAGCAACTGATTAAATTCATCAAGAATCAGCTTGCTTCTAGTGTTCCCTCTGCATAAGTCTGGTACAATGTTACTGTCTTGTATATATATTTTGTTTCTTTTGGTATGTATAGTTTTGATTGTTGCAGGTGCTTTTGGATGGTTTTTGAGATTTTTGGATGGCATTACAATGTTCTGATACGCAACTGAGCTTAAATCCTTTTTGGCTCAAAATTTGCTTTCATGTGTTACAATTTTTTTTTTTGGTGCAAAATGGTTTTATGGCACCCTGTTTTCAAAGTTTCTCTTTTTGAGGTGCAACATCATTATGGGTATCAATTCCCAGGCCTTAGGGCTAGAATTAATTGAGTTTTGGTTTCAATTCCCAGGTCTTGTACCAGAATGAATTGATATAGCTGTAATGGTTTGCTTAAAACCATAGGGTCTCTCAACTGACCAATGTTTCATGTACCAATACGTTGAGATGGTTTGCAATCCACCATGGGAGTAACCCTTTCTGGGTCCCAAGGATTGTCTAGCCCACAAGCAAACGGCTATGTGGTAAAGGCTATCCAAATCCGTTTATGGCTGTGATGACTTGCCCAAAGTCATATAGTAATCAACCCTCTATGATTCAAGTTTGAAGTGGTTGAAAATGGCTCCAATCTTCCATGGCATTCCTTTTTCTAGGACCCAAAAGATTGGCTAGCCCAAGAGTTAATGGCTACTTGGTAAAGGCTTCATCAAATCCATTTACTTTCTATGATTCACCTCTCCCCGGAGTTAACACACCATGGGATGTGATGAGAATCGTATGTAACCCTGAATTGATGGATGTTGCTGAGGTGGTCCAAAGTTGGATGTTTGAAGAGTTAAAGATGTTTAAAGGTCAATCGATTTGGCTGCTGCTGTTTTTGTTGCTGTTTCAATCCTCAAAGCTTTAAAGACTGAAGATCTATCTAGGAAACTGGAAGTTAACTATGTCAAATTCCAGTTTAGGGGAGGATTGTTAGGTATATTTGTATTTATTAGTTCCTACTGGTAGGTATGTAGTTCCTACTGGTAGAGTAATTGCTACTGTTAGTATTAAAGTTCCTACTGGCAGGTATATAGTTCCTGCTGGTTATATTATTAGTCCTGGTAGAGTAACGTAGTGACTCTGGGATAAGTTCTAGTATGGATAGACATGAGAAGTAATAGATAGACTCATGCAAACGTAATTCTAGGAGAATTAGTTTAGGGTTTCATATCTATAAATGAAACCACACGGTTTAGGTTTGAAGGGGAATTGAACAATCAAGAAACAGTTTTACGATTAATAGAAAAGATCCATAGAGGATCAAAGTATTGTTTTTAGTAATTCTTCTTTAGCACTGTTGTTTATTTTCCGCGTGAACAATAGATTGTGTTGTTAGAGTCTCTCACAGAGTTACTTTTGATTACATTAGTGCTCTATATCCTTCACAGGCTTAAAAGATCTATCTAGGGCTGAGACCTACACAAGTTACATTGCATATTAAGATATTGGTAATGCAAGTAATGTAATAAAGCGAAAAATTTCCCCGTATAATTGTGATCATAATAAAATAGGTTGATTTTGCATTTGATGAAAATTCTGGGTTGTTATAGTCTCCACCCCTTAAAGAAATCTCGTCCCGAGATTTAGTCGAATGCCGAAGAGATTTCAAGAAATGATTATAAATTTGTAAGAGAGTTGCTAATCATGTGGGATATAGATTTGGAAATGAACAAATGATGAAGGTAATAATGATAATGATTAAGTGAAGAAAAGGAATTATTTGTACAAACGGATTGAAAGAAACTTGTTTGTACGAATGTCATACTTAAACCCACTCATTTATAATTTTTCATTTACAAACAGATGCGTCCTAATCCTTGTAACTGACAATTTATAAATTCATAGTTCGGTGATTTATAATTTCCTTATTCAAATGAAGAAGCGTCCTAATTCATTTCAATAAAATGATTAATCATATTTAAGCATGAAACATGATGTCAAAACAATGTTAGGTAAAAGATTTTTCCAAAACTATGAGAAGGAAAATGAGACATTAAATCTCACAATACCAATCCAGAAATCACACTTGAAGAATTTGGCATATAATTCCTCCTTTCTGAGTAATTTCCAAAATTATTTTCAGATGTTCTGCGTGTTTTTCTTTGTTATAAGAGTAGATAAGAATATCATCGATGAACACTATTATGAATTTGTCTAAGCATGGTTTACACACCTGATTCATGAGATCCATGAATACGGTAGGTGTGTTAATTAAACTAAATTACTTGAATTTTATAGTGTCCGTATCTTGTTCTGAAAGCAGTCTTAGGAATATGTTTATCCCTTACTTTTAGTTAATGATAGATCTTAAGTTGATTTTCGAGTGAACATTCGAACCTTGAAGTTGGTTGAATAAATCATTGATAATAGGTATTGATTCTTTATAGTAAGTTTATTTAACTCCCAGTAATCGATACATATTCTGAAAGATAAGAAGAAAGATAAATATCCTGGACATATACCTTTCGGTTTTTATACAGGATATGAGATTTAGTCGGGTTTTGCTTTGGTCATCTTGAATGATCAAAGTTTCATCGTTGGTAGGAATGTGGATGACTTTCTTCTCGCAGAGAATGTTGGCATGATACTTGGATAACCAATCCATACCAATGATGACGTTGAAATAAGATTAATTTTGAAAGGTTGGTTTTATAAAATCAGGGGGCAACCCTGGATAACGGTACTATGAAATAGTGAGATATAAAATAGAATTGTATTATTTATACCACACATCCTGTAGTTAGGTTCTAACAAACTATAACCAGGATCTAATCTAGTAATTCGAGGGTCCTTTGTTTCTGCAGTTCTTGGTTAGATGACCTATCTTGTTACAAGTTCGACACTTGACAGTGCAAGGTCCTATGTGATGTAGGGTGCATCTTTCACACAAGGGACGATTCCCAGTATACCCATTGGTAGCAGTATAAGTCCTGAAGGTTTCTTGCTTCCTATTCTGTTGGTGGTGATGATCATTGCTACGGTAGTTGTTGTTGTTGTTGTTGCTGTTGGTGGTGTTCCTTCTATCCTCAAGCTTTCGTTTATGGTTATTGGTTTCTTATACAGAGTTGTGTTTCATAACCTGCTCTATTAACTTTTGGGTTATGGTAATGGCTTCTTCCATTTTTTTAATCTTAATTTGGGGACAATACTTCTTTATCAAGAGTCTTTTAAATTCGGACCAGGTGATCTTATAGGCTTCGTCTACTCTAATAGGGTGGGCAATTGAATTCCACCAGAATAAAGCTTCCTCGGTGAGCGTATTAATAGCGAATTTCACTTTTTTCTTCTTGGCACAATTGCTATGAGAAAATATCGATTCAGTCCGCTCAAACCAGTGAATGAGACCAACAGCTTCTTCCGTACCATTGAAGTAGAAAGGTTGGCAACTCATAAAATTCTCGTGAGTGCATTTCCTTGCTACAGGGGTTTTTCTTGGTCCAGAGTTCTTATTGGGATTGTTAATAATTGCCATCGTTGCAGCTTGTGCTTCCAGAGCTGTGGCAACTCTGTTGGTAACTAGTTTCCTAATGGCAGCATGAATCATGGCTGATTCTTCGGATGTTGATGTCCTTTTGGGAGGCATCTATCAACATAAGATAACACGAAATAAGAATGATATCACAAGTCGTTGTCAAAATTTTCATACATAGTGGTATAAAAATTCTTTGACATATTGTATGGATTCTTATTTTGATAAAAGTAATACACATCCTTTGGTATTACATTGCAGGATATAACGGAGAATTTTTGGAATTTAAGATTTAGAGATGATCATTCAAACAAACATTTGAATTATTAGACTTCTCGGGGACTGGTTCTAGACACCTCATAAGGAAATGTTAGCCAATGAATCATTATGTCAAAAAAAAAAAGCAGGAGGAAAGATTTTCTCTAACTCAATTCATGATTCTGAACAATTTTTTTTTAGCTTTTGCATGTCCTGTTGCACCAAGATCGAGCACAAAGCTGCTTAAAGAATAAGCAAAGCTCGATTAATAGGACTGCAATGTTTTTGGGCAAGTATCGTTGCACTCCATAAGGAAGTAACCGATGCATCATTATATGACAGTCATGAGATTTCATGCCCGTTATATTGTTATCATCAGCGGTCACTTTTTGCTTGAAGTTGGATCCAAACCCATCAGGTAGTCTAACTCCTTTGATGAATTTACAAAAACGTTTTCTGTTTTCTTCGGTGAAAGAGTACTTTGGATGAGGCTTCTCAAACTTCCCGTTTGGTTTTTTAACTAACCACAACTCCTTTCGAACATTCAAAGTTTCCAAGTCTTGCCTTGCCTTTAGCGTGTCTTTGGATTTGTCGTTCTGTAACAAGGTATTCAGTAAAGCCTCAAGCGCGTTCTTTTCGATGTGCATGACATCGAGATTGTTTTTTAGTAGAAGAAAGGGCCAATACTCAAGATCCCAAAAGATAGAACGCTTACTCCAATTCAATTCAATATTTCGATTAGGTTTAGGGTTCTTTTTAGCAATATCTGGATGTTTCCCCGGGACACGTTTAAAGACTTTACTAATTTGTAACTGGATCTCCAATTCAGAAAACTTTCTAGGTTTAGGTGTCGGTTCTTTTGAACCATAGTATTCCTTAAATTTATTCCTTTCTGGATGTTGTGTGCGTAAAAATCTTCTATAACCAACATAAACGATTTTGTTCTTGACAGCCATCGATGGAGTGTCCTCGTTACAAGTGGGGCATGCGTAGTAGCCTTGCCCACTCCACCCAGACAAACTACTTCGAGCTGGAAAATCATTGATGGTCCATAAAACCGCCGCTTTCATTTGGAAATGAGTACCCGTAGCAGCGTCTTTCGTCCAGACTCCTTTCCATAATTCTTGGAGTTCTTTAATCAAAGGCTGCAAGTAAACATCAATGTCCTTTGCAGGTGATCTAGGGCCAGAAATTAACATCGTCAACATTAAAGAAGTTTCTTTCATACACATCCACGGTGGTGTGTTGTATGTTGTCAATATGACCGGTTACATGCTGTAATTTTGACTCATCATGCCAAAAGGATTAAAACCATCAGCAGCCAACCCTAATCGAACATTTTTAGGGTTACCAGAGAACTCATGTTTCATCATGTCAAAATATTTCCATGCTCTACCGTCATACGGGTGATTCATCTTACCGTTTTCCTTAGACTGTCCAGTAGCGTGCCAAGTCATCTACTTTGCTATGTTTTTTGTGTTGAACATACGATTGGATATAGTGGTCCAACTCTCATCAATTGTCATAACTGCGTTGCAAATAAACATATTCAAATAAATGATTTTTATTTTTTATACCAAAAGGTCATTAACAAAACTATGAATCAAAAATGTCATACTAACCAAATGAATATGAACTGTTTTGTTTACCTAGTGCAACTATGGAAGGCAATCCTAACCCACTCTTTGAATGTTTCGTCTCATATATGAATGCGTATAACCGATTTACTATTTGAGCAAATTTCGGCAGCATTTCCCCTCAACTCCCCAAATATGTGTTTAAAGACATATTCGTAGGAGTGATGGGGAAACACTGTCGAATTTCTCTCAAATAGTAAAACAGTTATACGCATTCATATCCTAAATGAGACAAAACATTCAAAAAGCAGTCCCAAACAGGGGACTTTCCGAAATTAATTTCTAATAAATTAATTTCGGACGGGTTTTCTATAGGTTGATTAACTTCGGACGGGGATTTTCCAAAATTAATCACTAAAATCCTAAAATCCTAAACACATATACATTTAATAAAGGAACAAACATCAAATTATATCAAATAATAAACATAAGTGTTTGGATTTGCGTTTTACAATGTCAAGGAGTGTTTGGATTTGCGTTTTACACTAGAAATCACAATCAACAAGGATAAAAAAATAACATACTTGTGACTCGGCTGTCTTGTGGACCCGACTGCTTCTCGACTCGACTCGACTCGGCTGCTCGTCGACTCGGCTTCGACTCAGCTGCTTCTCGCCAAACTGTCCAAAACAAAAATGAATTATAATCAAGAAACATTCTAACACACATAATTAAACTGTTTTTATAATTAACAAAAACAAAAACCAAAATAAAAAATTATAAAAAACGAATTATAATTAACCCTTTTACCAAAAACGAATTATAATCACGAATAAGTATAAGAATTATGATTTAGAGGGTTTTGAAGTTTAAGAATTATGATTTAGAGGGGTTTAGAATTATGGTGGTGGCTGTGGAAATTGTGCTCGTGTGCTCGTGTGAGTGGCTGCGGTGGTGGTGGGTTATGCAGTGGTGGTGGCGGTGAGTGGTGGTGGTGTGTCGCGGGGGTGGAGTATAAGTGTTTTGATATTTGTGTTTCGATCTGTTTTTGGGGTGGAGTATAAGTGTTTTTGTGTTAAGTCATCGATCTGTTTACCAGATCAATATGGATAAAATTTAGGGTCGACATTGCTTTGACATTTTGGGTCGACAATGTCGACCCTAAATATGGGGCAAAATTAGGGTCGACATTAATGTGCAGTTTTGGGTCGACAATGTCGACCCTAAACTTTTTAATATAAAACATTTGGTTAAAAGATATGGCAGGGTTGTTTAATTTAGGTGAAAATTTTCGTAAATTTGGGGGGAAATTTAGGGTCGACATTTCTTTGCAATTTTGGGTCGAAAATGTCGACCCTAAACTGTTTAATATAAAACATTTAATCCACCTACAAACCTTTTATGAAATATATAACTTTTTATAAAAAATGTAAATTGGTTCGTTTCGGCCGGGTCGGTCCGGTTCCTCGTTTCGTATATAATTATTATATAAAATGATTTTTTTATAAAATATATAATAACTTTTTTATAAAATATATAACTTTTTATAAAAAATATAAATTGGTTCGTTTCGGCCGGGTCGGTCCGGTTCCTCGTTTCGTATATAATTATTATATAAAATGATTTTTTATAAAATATATAATAACTTTTTTATAAAATATATAACTTTTTATAAAAAATATAAATTGGTTCGTTTCGGCCGGGTCGGTCCGGTTCCTCGTTTCGTATATAATTATTATATAAAATGATTTTTTATAAAATATATAACTTTTTATAAAAAATATAAATTGGTTCGTTTCGGCCGGGTCGGTCCGGTTCCTCGTTTCGTATATAATTATTATATAAAATGATTTTTTATAAAATATATAATAACTTTTTTATAAAATATATAACTTTTTATAAAAAATATAAATTGGTTCGTTTCGGCCGGGTCGGTCCGGTTCCTCGTTTCGTATATAATTATTATATAAAATGATTTTTTATAAAATATATAATAACTTTTTTATAAAATATATAACTTTTTATAAAAAATATAAATTGGTTCGTTTCGGCCGGGTCGGTCCGGTTCCTCGTTTCGTATATAATTATTATATAAAATGATTTTTTATAAAATATATAATAACTTTTTTATAAAATATATAACTTTTTATAAAAAATATAAATTGGTTCGTTTCGGCCGGGTCGGTCCGGTTCCTCGTTTCGTATATAATTATTATATAAAATGATTTTTTATAAAATATATAATAACTTTTTTATAAAATATATAACGTATGAGTTATGTTAGGGTTATACGTTAGAGGTTCAACGTATGAGTTAGGGTTCAATATTAGAGGTTCAACGTATGAGTTAGGGTTACACATTAGAGGTTCAACGTATGAGATAGGGTTACACATTAGAGGTTCAACGTATGAGTTAGGGTTCAATATTAGAGGTTCAACGTATGAGTTAGGGTTACACATTAGAGGTTCAACGTATGAGTTAGGGTTTAGAAAAACCCATTTTTAAAGAGGTTCAACGTAAGAGTTTAGGGTTACACATTAGAGTTAACAAGAGTTTAGGGTTACACATTAGAGATCAAACGTATGATGTTAGGTTCGACATTAGAGGGGGTTCAACGTATGAGTTTAGGGTTAACAACATTAGAGGTTCAACTTATGAGTTAGGGTTATGACATTAGAGGTTCAACGTATGAGTTAGGGTTAGACATTATAGGTTCAACGTAATGAGTTAGGGTTAGACATTAGAGGTTCAACGTATGAGTCAGGGTTCAATATTAGAGGTTCAACGTATGAGTTAGGGTTACACATTAGAGGTTCAACGTATGAGTTAGGGTTCAATATTAGAGGTTCAACGTATGAGTTAGGGTTACACATTAGAGGTTCAACGTATGAGTCACTGTTAGACATTAGAGGTTCAACGTACGAGTCAGGGTTCAATATTAGAGGTTCAACGTATGAGTTAGGGTTACACATTAGAGGTTCAACGTATGAGTTAGGGTTCAATATTAGAGGTTCAACGTATGAGTTAGGGTTCAATATTAGAGGTTCAACGTATGAGTTAGGGTTCAAATACTCCCGCCAAAATACTCCCGCCAAATACTCCCGCCAAGCACTCTTCTTTACCATAAAAGCAGATAGTATCTTATCCTCCCAAGCACACACACTCTTATCCTCACAACCACCACCACATTCACCACCACCTCGATCAACTGCCACCAGATGGAGCGATATAATCAAACTTTTAAGTGCACGTGTGAAAGAGGAGATGTGGTGTTGCGAACATCACGCAAACCTTACAGTTATGGTAAACAATACTACGCATGTCCTTATTCAAAGGTGAACTATCAAAACATAATTATTTATGTAATATAAAATAATTTGCTTGTCAAAATGACTTTTCTTATGATTTCCTTACTACGTAACAGCCAGGAACTCAAGATAGAGGATGTGGCTACTTTATGTGGATGGATGACCTCAGGCTCCATATAAGTTCTTCTTCTGGATCGTCAACACCTCCAAGTTATTCTTTGGGAACTTCAACACGTCCAAGTTATTCTCCGGGATCTTCCAGATCTGCACAGAATCTCGAAAAGGAAGAATGCTCAAATTGTAAGTTCTTGGCTGAAAAGATAAAGACACTAGAGGCAAAGATAAAGATACCAGAGGGAGCACTAGAGATGGAAAGGCATCCCGAGAAACACACACTTGATTCAGCTACAATACTTCACGAGCTCTATAATGAGATGGGAAAACTTATTATGGAGTAGTTTTTCATTAAGATAAATCAATTTAGCATTTGGAATGTAATTCATATGCTTTAATGTTTGAGTGTTTATCGATTTCTAATGTAATTTGATGTTATAATAATAAACGTTAATTGATTAGGAATCATTCCGTGTATTTTGATTATTTATTGTGGTTTAACTACATTCAATTCAGTTAACATTGAAATAAATTTATCGAATTAGCAAACTAATAAATGATAAAATAAATAAATAAAAATAACATTTAGTTACGATTTATCTGAATTTATAAAAAAGATGTCGACCCTAATTTTTATTATTCATTTTTAATATTAGTTTAAATGATTTTTAATTTATTTAATATTAATTAAATTATTTTTTATTCATTTTTAATATTAGTTTTAATTATTTTTAATATAAAAAGAGATTTATCATAAAAGGTTTATTGGTGGAATAAATGTTTTATATAAAAGAGTTTAGGGTCGACATTGTCGACCCTAAATGTCGACCCAAACTTGTTTTGTTGACTTTATCAATTTTGTTGAAAATAGTGGGCCCATGTGTAATTTAGGGTCGACTTTGTCGACCCTAATATTTGCTCGACCCGAAACCTTTATATTGTTGTAGTGAAGTTCACTAAAACACTTTGTATATATGGTTATTATGCAGTAAAATAAACTTTAAAAAATCACCATTAAGTAGAACAAAAGAATGAGCAAAAACAAAAGTATTTAATAACACAAAAAATGCAGCACGCAAGAATCGAACAAAGGTCAATGAAAAAGGTAAAAGGCTGCATAACCACTAGGAAAACATCAAACATTTTCTTTTACAACAACGAACTCTTTCATTTTTATTACGTACTTAGATGCAAATATTAATATTATCTTCACAAATTACACTACTCGGAAAAAAGTTAGTGGGGGCAGCTGCCCACACTGCCCCCCATGTAAGACCGCCACTGCATAAAATAGGTAATCAAATTATGTTTATCTCTAATTCAGTTAGCCATATATTATATTTTATATATATATAGTAGATATATATTATATAATATATATTATATAATATATATAATATATTATATATATATATATATATATATATATATATAGAGAGTAGAAAAAAAACCATGTAAGTTTATACACATAAAAATAAATGACATATAGAGAGCTAATTTTAAGATGCCCTTATGAAAAAGTGTATAAATCAATAATTGTTTAGCAAATAATGATGATTAAGCAAGAGATGGGTCACCTTGATGTTTTTTGAGAAAGTGAAATCATATGTCAAATTTACTTAAATAGGGCAACCAACCTGCAAGGCTACAATAACATATTGCCATTTAGCCAAAAGAGGACCAGTTTGAGGGACCGTGTCATATGTCTCAATCCCAACTCTATTTCACAAAAAATATTAAAGAAGTAATATGAAGAGTTGAGAATAAAAAAAGGAATACCAGGCGCTATCAAACAAACAATCTATTGCTTTGCAGAACTAACATTAGCTGTGAAGTACTCTGCTTATAGAAACACCAAACAAACTTCTCATTTTGACCCATCAAAAATCCACCAATCACAAACTCACACACACTTACAAACACGCCAAGTAAAATGGGTGGATTTAGTTTCAAAAAACTTACATTTGCATCTATCTTAACTCACTTATGTTTTGCAGCTGCTTTTTTGAGCAGATATTTGTTTCACTTATATATCTTGACAGCCACTTTTGGAGATGTATGATCATGCGTAGGTATCAAGAAATTCTTACAGACCCAAGCTATGCAAGCCAATTTGTTCTCATGAACTGCCCACACATTGACAATATTGGAGTTAATATAGGTAAGTAAGGCATTACAGATGTATGATGGGTAGAATAACTTTATATTTTCTGTGATTTTATATAGATTATTCGCTATTTATATTTATCAACCATACCTGCACAAATTCAGGTCGCATAGAAAATATTGGGATGCATTGACGTGGTTCTGATATTGATTGTGATGTTGTGAAATCGTTAAACTGCATGACTCGTATGCATGTGCCATCGAATATTATTTGGACTTCCTTGACATAGCTTTTTTCTCTGTCTGTTCATACACAAATGATAAAAAAATTAGACAGGCACATAGTTACGTTACAATCAAAATAAACAATTTCCAAGTCAGCACACGGTGGAAAGGACATTACCTTGTTAAAGTGCATCACAAACTTCCTCAATCGTCACATTCAGTTCTGCTGGAGTAAAAGTGAAATGTTTTAAGAGTTCTTCGGTTTAAGAACGCGATTTTCATGGACGGTTTGTGATGGCAGAATCTGCAGCTTTGTGGCAGATGTTTCGTTCGTTGCAGCTAGAACCCGGCCGAAATCTGCATATAACACCACAAAATTAGTCCCATTCCTCTCAATAAAACTCGTTTTTATCTCATTTTTGTAATAGTTTACTGAAAGTATAGCACCAAAGGACAAATAAACAAAACTAGAGCCGATGCTTTCTTAGATTACAATTGTTCAGCTTGATCCTTTGGTCCTCCATTAAACGCCTAGTGAAAGTATTCATTTTCCCACTGTTAGAGATGAGGAGAACAGTAATCGGGTTACAACACTTTCATGCCTAAACTAAAACTAACCTTGTTATTTACCAGTTGGAAGTATGGCTAGAGCCAAAGCAAATCAGGATTCCATAGCACAAATAATAAGGTATTAATTTAGAAACCATATGCTCTCCAATAACTCTTGTCCCATTAATTCAATATAAACACAAAAGATAAACATAAATCAGTCAAAAAATATATGATAAACTTATAAGCTTGTTTTTTGTGGCTTATGAGCTTAACAAATTTTCAATAAGTTCATAATAAGCCCATCAAATAAGCTAAAACAGACACCCTCTTGAACTTAAACGTCAAAAAATCCTACTAATAAGCCAATCTATATAAAAGCCCCAATTCTAAAAAGTAGCCAAATATCATAACATAACCAACCAATTCAAGCTATAAACACATAAATTAAACTTCTTGTAACATAAATACATAAACAAATATAGATATTAAATTCGGATCTAATTAACACAAAATAAGGGACAAAATTGAAAGATAAAAATATTATATTTAAGGCAGTTGTAACATGTTGGTTGGATCAATGCAGCCATTAATCTAAAACAAAACGTAAAAATCGAATCATCCCACGAATTAAAAATCAAAAGACCTGCAGAAAATGGAATTACCCATGAGTTATATTCAATATATTATATGTTGAATTAAGAAATGAAATTTTACCGGACCGCGAGTTAAATCGATTAGGTTGGATCATGGGGTAAAGTTTATGAAGTTATTGGTGTGCGTTTTGTTAGCAGACGTGTTTGCATGGCCCAAAGGCCTGACTTGTATTTGTATCTTGTGCTCATGATTAGGCCCAATGTGTAGTATATATATACATTGTATTGTACTCATTATACTCATTCAATAAACACGGTTTACATGGTACCAGGCCATTATCCAAGCCGATCCAAACCCTAAAATACAAAATAAACCCTAATCCCTCCACAGCGACTTAACAGTCGCCTTTACACCTTCATCACATCGATTTAACAGTCGATTATCAATCCATAATGACAAACAGCGAACACCCATCTCCACCCCCTACCCTCACCTTGGTTGAAAAACTTTATGCGATTCATAACATCAACAGTCTCATTCCTGAGAAGCTAGATCTCGCTGAATCAAACTACTCCACATGGAGTTATTTTTTCAAAGGCCATTGTAGCAACTTCGGTGTTCTAAAGCACATCAAAGAACCTGTCACCGAGGCCTCGACGTCGACTCCACCAACGGACAAATGGATCACGGCTGATTCTATCGTCAAATCTTGGATCTTTCTCACCCTCTCTTTGACCCTTCGAAAGAGGTTGATTAAAGAAAATCCTAAAACGGCTAAAGCCGCTTGGGATGCCATTGAAACCATTTTCCAAGACAACAAACGCACCCGCACCATCTCCTTAAAAGGAGAATTACGGGTCATTCAAATGGGAGACCAAACTGCTGATGAATACTTTTCAAAGATCGAGGCTATCCTCACCCTTCTTACTGATTTAGGTTCGGATATGTCTGATGACGATGTAGTCACATATGCCATCAACGGCTTAAGTGACAAATATGGGAGTCTCGCTCAAATCATAGCACACAAGGATCCTTTCCCTGACTTGGCTACTGTTCGATCGATGGTGGCAACGGAGGAGCTGAGGCTTCGTTCTCGGTCTTCTGTACTCCCTACTGGCACTACTTCAAGTGCTCCTCAAGTGCTATTGGCTGAAGCATCAAGTCGTAATCAAACGGGATGGAACAATCGTGAACGGGACAACCGTACCACAACACGTGAGGTGTGTCGTAATTTTGGACGTGGCTTTTGTCGTTGGGGCTATCAGGCCAAACGGTATTGGGATTTAACCGGCCCATTTGGATTAGTGGGCCTTAATTGGGCTTGGCCGGTCCAATGTTGGTGTAGCCTTTTAACCAACCCGTTAAGGGTTCGGTGGGCTTTCTCTGGTTTAGTGGTCTTTGGGCTCAGGCCACAACATGGTTCGGTAGCCTTTGGCTAACCGACCATGGAGGATTGGTAAAACCATGGTAACCGACCGAGCCGAGGTTCGGTGGAACCATGTGACAGACCGAATCGTGGTTTGGTGAAGCCTTGACCGACCGATCATGATGGATCAATGGTCTTGGTTCAACCGATCCATGAGCTTCGGCTCATGTGGTTCAGTTTTGGACTTCAAGTCTTCGTGATTTGTTATGTCTTCAAGTCTTGAAATTTCCAAACACTCATTCCACCAAAATCTTTCAAAAGCATTTCATCAAACACTTTGTCTTTACCTTCAAAAATCACTAATCTTTGTGTTGAAGGTTTAAAGATTAAACCTTTTCGAGCTAGATTAATATTTTTATGCTAACAATCCAACAATAAACATTTAAACAATCAAAATAAACACCCTATTTGGGTGGTTCGGTTCATACCCACGCCACAAACACCCCTTTTTGATCAAGATTTTCAATGATACAATTAAGAGTGAGTTAACACAAGTATACTAACATCATAATCTACAAAAACCCTCAAGAAAATTTAACATCTAAACACTTTCAATTTTTTATTAACCCTAAATCAAAAAGTTTGATTTTTTTCAAGATAGATGAAGAGATGAAGATGATTATGAGCGACTTTCGTGTTTTACCTTTGATAAAAAAATAGACTCTTGTTTGTCTTTGTAGTTTAGCCGATCCTAAAGAGAAAAGAAAAGGGAGGAGAATTTTTTTTGGTAAAATGTGATGTGTGTGTGTTATGGATCGGTGGGGAGGGGTTTTAAGGGGAGGGGTTTCGGTTTTTAGTGAGTTAAGTCCCTAAAGTTTAAAACCTCTATTAAATTAAGCCTAAAGTTTTTGTTTTACCCCTAACACCTAGTTACAAAACTAATTAGTATTTTAGGTCCTAAAGATGGTTAACTATTAAAAGTTACACTAAATACCTTTAAGTTTGTTAAGTCTTGATTTAGGGATCGAATAAGAAATATAGTATGTGTTTAGGTGTTTGTGTGTGTTTGTTATAGAGAGAGAAAGAGTAGAGAGAGAAAGTAGGTGGAGAGAATGAGGAGGAGGAGATAAGGTAGAGAGAGAAAGAGAAGGGAGGAAATAAGAAGAGAATAGATTGATTAGTTACCTCATCAATGAGGTGGAGGGTATTTATACCCTTTACAATATGAGCTCTTTGCTCATGGCCTTTTTATAGCCTTATCTCATGACTACATTTTAGTCACGAGACATTTACCTAACTATTACACATTTAATATTTCACTATCTAATACAAGACTATTATCTCAATAAGATCATCACTCTTTCTATTCCTAACAATCTCCCCCTAAGGGACGATCATTGCGATCTCTATTTGATTACATTAAATGATCAACACTTTCTATTTCTAACAATCTCCCCCTAAGGGATGATCATTGAGATCTCTCTTGTGACCTTGATCTTTGATCTTTAATTCTAGTTATCTTTAATCTTGTTGTGTAATAATGGTCTCGTTCCAATCATGCTCATGTGATATTAACCTTAATCTTTTCATTTTCCTTCGTCTTACCGTGAATCCATCTTGATTTGTCTTTTGAAGCTTATAACCAACATACTCATACTTTTCTTAATAGCTAACAATCTTCCTCATGTAGAACTTTTGACTTGACCATAAGCTTGATGACTTAAGGAAGTTCTTTGATTATTAGAGTTGCAGAAGTGTATCTTTGATCCTTGAGTATGCATTATGATGGTATGGATATGACAATGCACTTGCCTGTGAAAGGTATAGATGTTATTGTTGTTGTTTTACATACTTCTCACAAAATAACCCATAGATGTTGAAATTATAACTCCAAGGTCAACTAAGTCCCGAATGTTGTATATATCAAAGTCAACTAAGTCCCAAATGTGCAAATTTATTCCCTTTGATTGTTGTTGTAGAAGATGAATGTAGCAATGTAAGAGTCGTAACAATCTCTCCTATCAATCTTGTGACATCATATGTAATCTAGGTTATCCAACACTTCACTTAAGTAAATCAAGGAAATGTTGTTTGTGTTTTTCAAAAACAAATTCCAAAATAACACAATAACTACTAGATCACTTAGATTACTAGTTAACACTAAATTGAATCATTAAGCAATCACTTTCAAATTAGTGACCTACGTTCATCGTAGGCTTGATGTTAGCGCTGGTAAGATTTCCATTCAATCATTGTGAATACTTTGAAGTATCACTCTTGAATGTTCCGCGCAATGTCACTAAGACATGCAATGTTACATAGACATATAAGCAACTCTTGTACCTTTTGTATCATTGATGTTTAATATAAATGTACTATTGTGTCCTATTTGAGATGATATGATCTCATTTGGCTCTAGACTCAATAAGTGCACTTTGGTTTTAGTAATCAGAGGCTGGAGCAGACTGTTACCTTTTCAATATCAACATTCTCATAGTGAGAAGTCGATAGATAACGTGTTTAATCTTCGTAAGAATTGAAACAAGAATTCTTTTGAGAGAATCTTGAGTGGTTGGGAAGGGTTGTGCATTACATCACTGGGTCCATGATGTATTTCTTCAATATCAAATATCATCTTTGTAATATTCGATAGATTGTGTATTGACCTGGTTTTTGCCTTAAGTTTTGTCGAGGGCTTTCTTTTCACCCTTTACAAATCTTTTCTTTTTTAGTTTTCAACCCCTTCAATGTCTACCAATACGTCATTACTATCATCATGTTGTGATTGTTCCGATGATATCTCATACCTTAGTTGACATTATTCCCATTTTCATTCAGCTCCTTCTTACCTAAGGACTTCTATTCTATCTATGGAATGTCCCTAGGTAGATCCCTCCGGTTCTAGCTGGATCATGAGATAATACCTAACCTTACCACCTTATTACTTCTTTGATCATAGTGAGGTAGTTGGTTGTTAGGTATTAAGATCGAAACCATAGAACCTTTTAAAAGATCAATCAAAGTGTTTGATATAAATCAAAACTTTTAACACTTTAAAAGTTCCACTTTTAAGAAATACTCTCGCTACACATGTGCATCATAATTTTGAAAGGTTTTTCGCACATGAATGAAAGAGTTTCGTACTTGAGCCAAAGACGATCACATTTTAATCCAATTGTCTCCCCCTCAAAAATAGCATACCATATGATATTTTTGACATCAATGAATTAAAATAGCTATATGATTTTTTGAAAGCACATGGGAGAAAACGGATATTGCATGATTATTATTTGGAACATTTGTGAATGCTTTAAACAAATTTGAAAAACTAGTTGTGCCAAGGGTGTTTATATCTAAAACTGGATGGTCACTAAGCCGCTAACAACGGTTTTCAAATACTCTCAAACGGATGCAACCTGAAAGATGCTAACAACGCTTTTGAGTACCCTAGACCGGATGCAACTTAGATCGCTGACGCGCTTGTCGATATACTTGACAACAACTATTTTTAACTTGGAAAAATTTTCTTTTGTTTAAAAACATTTCTCTTTATACTCCCTCTCAATAATACAACACTTCACTTTGAATGACACCACAAACATATTGAGAGAAAGAGTGAGTGTTGAGCATATTATTTTGAAAGATTTTAAATTATCTTTGAAAAATTCTTGAAAAATTATGCTCAAACACTACTTGTTTCGAAAGCTCCCCCTCAAAAATAGATGTAAATCTAAAAAAGAATTATTGAGTAAGGGAGTGTTGAACACACAATTTTGAAAGATTTTGAAAAATCTTTTTGAGAAATTCTTGAAAATTATGTTTAACCTTTTAAAAACCATTTTACTTGAGCGCAAGATTTTGAATATATTAATAAGATATCTCAAGTCTGAGAAGTTGTAAGCTTCTCATTGTGAGGATAAATATACAAAAATGTACAACTTCTTTTATTTGAAGAACGAGCCCTAAGCTGACATTTACTTAGAAGTAGTATGTCCCGAGCAAACTTTTGAAAGGATTTTTAATTAAAAAATTGCTAAGGACAAAGAAGTTTTCTCTTCTTTTTAAGATAAAGCACACTGAATCGTACACTTTTATTTTATTTGAAAACCGAGTTCTGATCAGAAATAATCAGAAGTCATAGTTTTGAGCAAACTTTTGAAATGTTTTTGAAAAAGTATGCTCGAAACAAGAAGATTTCTCTTCTTTTGAAGGTAAGGCGCACTGAAATGCACACTTTCCTTTTATTTGAAGACTGGGTTGTTATCTGATATTTAATAACAAAAAAGATTTATCTTTTCGTTGTTAAGGATAAATGCACTGAAACATACATTTTCCTTTTATTTGAAGACCGGGTTGTTATTTGATATTTAATAACAAGCCATTGTGACATCGAATTACACAACAACCTTTGGAATCCATTTAAGCACGGTGCTAACGGGTTTGCCAAGTTTTGAAAACCAATTAAAAGTTGTGTCAAGTCGATGTAAAGATGTTGAGTTCCAACGAGGGCTTGAAACTGGTGTTTCATTTGAAAACAACTCTCGTGGAATCAACGAAGATTTAAAATTCCTTTTGATTTTCCATTGATTATTGAAACTCGGTGTTGAGTTTTAAATTTGGTTGATGAAGAAGATTTCCATTTGTTATTAACATTTGGTGTAACATTCTGAAAATTCATTTTTGAACCATTTAAAAATCTTCCACTATTTTTGTTTTTCAAAGCTGAGTCATTCTTGTTTTGCATCGAAAGCATTTCTGTTTTGGAATATTTCAAAGAGTTTGAACAACTTTGCTTTGGTCTCCACACTTGTTTTACCGGTGTAAAACGAGAGTGTGGAGTATCAAAAACTTGATTCCTTTCACCTGAAGTACTTTTCTTTAAAACCTTTTGTGTAGTAGGTGTTTCAAAAGTTTGAGATTCCTTATAAGACCTACACACTTGTTTTACCGATGTAAAACAAGAGTGTGATGTTTCAAAAGATTGATTCTTTTCATTTGAAGCACTTGTCTTAAAACCTTTCTGAGGAGTAGATGTTTCAAACATTTGAGATTTCTTAGAAAACTTCCTACCTTTTTGCAAAGAATAGGTTGTAAACTAAGAAACCCTTTTTGAAAACGGTTTTAAGGATTCACTCGTGTAAACCTTTTTTGAAATACTTACTTTAGGTTTTGAAGATTTTGAAACATTGGTTTTCCTTTTTGTCCGGTTAAGAGAATCAAACTTTACTTTTAAAGAATTATATGAAGTTCTCAAATCATGGTATTTTTTGACAAGAACAAAGATTTTGTGATGCCAATTTTGATTCTAAAGATGTAATTCGTTTCAAAAGCTGATCTTTTTCATTTTTAGGCAAAGTCTATGCAGTGACTGGTTTTGACAAATCCTTTTGCACAACAACTTTGGGAGTAAACCATGATTTTGAATTTTGAGAGTTTATCAAAAGTTTATCAGCAGTTGGTTTTCCTAAAATTGAAGGTTTATCAAACTTAGTTTCCACAGACTTCTCTTTCAGATTTTCATGTTGAGTCCTTAAATGATTAATTTCTTTCAAAAATGATCCTTTTCAGCTTTAGAATCATCAACCTTACGAGCTAATTGTCATTCGAGAACAACTCTCGTATTTTCAAGTTTTTCAAAATACGCTTCAAATTTAGCTGTTCTATTTGACAATTCAAAGATTCTTTGTTGGAAGCTCACATTTTGAATTTTCAAACTCGACACAAAGATTCTTTGTTGGAAGCTCACATTTTGAATTTTCACAAAGATTCTCCCCCGATTCCTTTTTAATTTTAGAAATATTACTCTTAGCAATTGAACTTGGAAACGAATCATCTTTACCCAAAATTTGATCAAACTTTTCATCCTCGAATTCAGACAATTTAGACCTCAAGTTCTCTTCCTTGTTTTGTGTTACGTTTGAACTTTGTGTCTGAACTCGTGACTTTCTGATTGAATCAAACAAGTTTTTGTAAACCATCTTCAAGTATTCATTCTCTTTTAGTAATGAAGCCACTTGATATTCCAACTCAATGTTTTGAGTTTCAATTTCATCAACATGTAACTTAATTTTGACTTCATCACATTGATTAGATTCAACTCTGGAACTTTGAACTGACTCGAACAACTCTTTGTAAGTTTGTTTCAAATGGGCATTTTTGATTTGTAATGATGCCAAAAAATTCTCATTTTCTTTTTGAAAAGTTTTCAAAGATTTATTTTTTTGAGTTTTGTGTTGAAGTGCTATCTGAAAAGCAATGCTTTGTGCCTCAAGTTTGGCAAAATCTTTTTCAAGTTGAACAATTTGTTTTGACAACTTTTCTTTGACTTCAACAACATCATTACAAAACTTATCACCATATTTTGACTCTTTTGAAAATTGTTCAATCTCTTCTTTGTTCTTAATTTTCACATAAGACTGCATGACAAGATCCCTAACTTCATTAGCTATGTTTGCTTCCAAGAGTTAATCAATCTTATTTTGCAAAATTTTATTTTTCTTTGATGTTCTATTAATTTTCTTTCCATTGTCCCAAAAATATTTAACACCTCCTGTACTTCTTTAGTAAGTTCTTGTTGAAGTTCTTTTGAACTCTTCATCAAAGAAAGTGACATCGGATTTACATCAGTTTTGTAAAATTGTCTTAATGTATTTTGACTATCAGATATCCATCTTCTTTTACTATCTTCTAAAAGAGTGATATCAATATTTTTCCACAATGCAAGAATTGCTTCATCCATTTTATCAAACATTTTTAACAATTTACTTTCTTTGGCATTTCTGGAGTTGGTAAATCCGACATCTCTTTGCTTGACTCATATTCAGAAGAAATAGAAGGATCTGTAAAATATTCTTGTTCAGGAGAAAGTTCCGTTTGAGGAACAAACGTATCATAAAGACTGTTGATGTTTTCATAGTTAAATTGAAATTGTTTTTCTTTCATTTTGACTTGACTCTCTTCTGCATCATTAAGAATTTCCTCAGTATCATGCGCATCTGGTTTTACACACTGGTAACTTAGAACTTCAGCATCATACAAATTAAGATGACATGCAATAGCTTGACCAAGAGGACAAGGATCCATATATCCCAAACCCATTTTCCGTTTATTTTCCCGATACAAGCTTTGTTTATTTGCAAGCATACGAAGAGTTTGACTTGATTTGCCCATTTTACAAACTATGTTCTCAAGATCTTTGTTTTTAGCTTCAAGTTGAATAATGTTATTAACATATTTGTCCTCGTCCTGTTTGAAAGCCTTTTTGACAAAATCAGTTGCATTTTTTATTTTCAACACTTGATCTTGCAACTCATCTTTTCCTTCTTCAAGTTTTTCAATGTATTGTTTTCATTAAAATCCCAAACCCTTTCCTTATACGCCTCAATTTCTTTCTCTAACAAAACGTTTTCTTCTGTAAGCATTTTATGATCCATTTTTGTTTTCTCAAACAACTCTAAAGCATTTTTTGTTTTCTTTAAGATATTTTCAAACATCTGGTTATTAGAACTTTGTACCTCAGTTATGTTGTCTTTGTCATGAGAAGCTCCTGCAATATTGTTATCAATCTCTAAAGCATCCAAACTGAGCATTCCCTCGTGCGTTTGCCTCGTTCTTTCATGTACCTTGTTATCATGTGCTCTTTTATACAATCCTCTTTCTACAATAGCCTTCTCAATAGAATCCATTAGGATGATTAAGATATTCTGGAAAATTTGAGCATCACAGAGAGTGTATTCGGTAAAGAAATGGTTTGTCTTTTGATCATCAAAATCCATAGAGATTTGCATAGTAATGAACTGCTGAAGATGATTCTTTAACACCTTGAAGACAACCATGGCTATTTCTTCATTAAATTCTTCTGCATTAAGTTGCTTTTCTAATTTATCTACGTTGAAGAACAACCTTGGTACAAAATATTCAACATCTTCACCAAATAATGATGACAAATGTCCAGTGAGAAGCAAGCATTTGTTAATTATTCTTTGGAGAAATCCTCAAGGAGTGTATGAAGTAGTCAAAAATGTATCAGACACTTCTTCTTAGATTATTTTACTCTTTGAGCATTCCCTGTATTGTTGCATTCTCCCTTCTGAGTCATTTTTCTAGTTTCAGCATCTCAAGTTCAATCATGTGTCTTTCTTTTTTCCTTCTTTCGTTGACATCTCTATCTTTTATCCGCAACACTTCTTCATGAGATACTCTTGCATCAATTCCTTTTTCTATATCATTTAAGTAACGAATAATCAGATCTTTGGAACCCTGAGTGTCCAACACACAATGTTTTTTTAGGATCTCTTGAAATGTTCTTTCTTCTTTTTTACAATTCGAAGTATCAGCTAAGAATTTCTCAAACTGTTTCTTAAGTTTTGTCAAACATTTCTTGGAATTACACTCATGAACTTCTTTTATGGCAAGCCGTAACTCTAGATGATCCATGATTCGAACAAATCCTTGCCTGAAAGAGTTAAACTCCTTTCCAAAGAGTACCTGAAAAACTTTTTTATTCCAAGGAATTGACCCTGGATTTATCGTTTCAACGCATCTCTTAATTCCTTGAATGTTTTTGTTGCATTCCTCTTTGATTTCTTTTAGTCTTTCTTGTAATTGTTGCAATTCTTTCATGTCTTTTCTCAAAGATGAAGATATTATATCTTTTAATACCATTTTTCTAATTTATCACAATGATTAGCACAATGGATATTTCAAAATGATCACAAAAATTAATATCAACACAATTAAGATACAAGCATGAACCAAAAATTCAATCCAAATTATCAATCACTTTTGAATTATCTTTTCGCAATTAAAAATTGCGTGCCAAAATTTTTACAGCAAAATTTAAACCGAAAATTAATGTTAGCACAAAATCAATTATAACATGTAAAACACAACTCAATTTCTGGTACTTAAGAAAATTCCAACCTAACTTCTTACAGATTTTCACAGCCCCAAATATATAAGATAAATTTAGCCAATGCAAATCTATGACCAAATTTTTCGGTATACACACCTTACGCCCAAATTCAAAACTGATTTTAACAAAAAGAAACTTAAGCCCGTTTTTTAGTTGTATGAATTTTCGGTATATTGCAAACAAAAATAACAACCAGGCCCAAATGTGTTTAACCTAATTTGTTAGTAACCCTTACTTGTTTAACCCTACTTCACACTCCACACATACCTAACCCTAAACTAAAACAATAACATGCCTCTTTTTATTTTTCTATCACTCAGTCACAAGACAACTCATTCAGAGACACCCAAATATTCATGTTCTTTCTTAATGATAACTCACATGACACAACTTATAACCAACAATATCATCCAATGTGTTCTTTTTGCTCAAAACGTGTATAAGTTGTTACACAAACACAAATACATTGTTTAAATATGTAATCCCAGAAAAGGACCACAAGAGGTCGTTTCAAGATACAGGTAGGTTTATTATAGTGACTGTTGTTCTTGTTTATCTTTTGCACACCGAAACAAAGGAAGAACGATAACACTCTTGTTATTGGTTTTTATTTTTAAGATTTCAAAAATTAACAAGATAATTTATGGTTCTAAAGAATTGATCTATGATGAGTTTTCTTTTGTGTTCTTGATCTAAAAGATCTTTGACATCATTCTTAAACACATAAAGAGAAAACTGAGATCATTTATTCTTTTTGTTTCATTTTTTTATTTTTCTGTTTTGATAAGGATGATGGGAACTAGATACAGTCGGAGTTGAGATTTATTATGAAGAGTGATATGTGAGGGTTTTGAATGAGTTTAGATCTTATGTTGCAGGTTAGTCTTTTTGTTTTTGTTCTTGTTTAGACACAAGATCTGTGATGATGATTGTTCTTTTGTGTATTGGATCTTGAATGGTCTTGAAAACTTTCTAAAATACATGAAACGAATTATAGCTGAGATCTTTAATACTTTTGTTGTGACTTTCTTGTTTGTTCTTTTTCTTTTAATTTTCTGTTTGGGTTTCGTAAAACTGGTTCAAGCTTTCGTAACACGTGGTTTCGTACCAGTTAGATTTCGGTTTCGTAGACCTGTGATGATTTATCTTCTTGGTGCTTTGATCTTGTTAAAGTTTTAATGAAATGTTATACACACAAAGAGATAATCTGAGTTCTTGTTTGTTTGATATTATGAAACTGTTGTTATCATCTTTTCTTTTAATTTTAGGTTTCGTATCCAAGCTTTCGGTTTCCTAAATCTTAGCTTTCGGTTTCGTAAAATTTTTAGCTTTTGGTTTCGTAACAGATCTGGTTTCGGTTTCGTAAATCTTGAATTAGATTTTGTATCAGATTTTGTTTCGGTTTCGTATCAAAATTTCGTACCAGTGATGGTTACGGAAAAATCACGTGTGGTTAAGTACACACATAATGTATCTTTACTACGTAAATCACTTTCGTACGAAACCTTACTTTTGTAAATCTGAACTTTCGTACAAAACCTTACTTTCGTAAAACACTTTCGTACGAAACCTTACTTTTGCAAATCTTGTAGATCTGAGAAAAGAAGAAGCTTTCGTAAACCAACTTTTTATGAAACCGTGTTTTTGAAAAACACGTTGACCAGAAAACGTGTACTTTGACCATTGACCAAAAACATTGACTTTCGTAAATTTAAATGTTCAAAAGTTATAAGCAGTTTCTGAAAGTTACAAATTGCAGTTACGAAACTCTATCAAGCAGTTTTTAAATATTTTAAGCACACAGAAATAAGCAGATTAAGAAGTTAAGTAAGACTTTTGAAATAGATTTAAGCAGTTTTGATTTTTGAAAAAGCTGTTAAGACATTAAACACCTCCAATAAGCAGTTTGACCAGTCAGAAATTAGTTTGACCAGAAAATAAGTTGTTTGACTTATAAGACTCTTATAAACTGATTTGACCTTAAAAGGACCTTAATAAGCAGTTTCAGATTATCAGACTCATCAGACTTATCAGACTCGAAAAGAAGCAGAATAGATCAGAATAAGCAGTTTGACTGTTAAGCATAAATAATGACTGAATAAGCTAAAATCACGAAAATAAGCATTTTTGAAAAACCAATTTGAATAAGACTCTAAACAGAACAAATAACCATACAAAACACTCAAATCAGCACTCGAAAAGCTGAAAAATCATGAAAATAAACTCTCAGAATAAACTGTCTAAAGAAGCAGACTGAATAAGCTCGTCGAATAAGCTGTAAACACCACTAAATCGCCTTTTCAACTCTGATAACACTTGTTAGGTCTTGGTTTAGGGACCGAATAAGCAATATAGTATGTGTTTAGGTGTTTGTGCGTGTTTGTTATAGAGAGAGAAAGTAGGTAGAGAGAAGGATGAGGAGGGGATAAGGTAGAGAGAGAATGAGAAGAGAATAGATTGATTAGTTACCTCATCAATGAGGTGGAGGGTATTTATACCCTTTACAATATGAGCTATTTTCTTATGGCCTTTTCATAGTCTTGTCTCGTGACTACATTTAGTCACGAGACCTTTACCTGACTATTACACATTCAATATTTCACTATTTAATACAAGACTATTATCTCAATAAGATCGTCACTTTTTCTATTCCTAACAAAGTTTAAACCTATTTTTCTAATATTGTTCCGGAGTTAATCTCGTTAACTCCTCGTCAA
Source organism: Tanacetum coccineum (assembly GCA_026074375.1). Classification (NCBI taxonomy): domain Eukaryota; kingdom Viridiplantae; phylum Streptophyta; class Magnoliopsida; order Asterales; family Asteraceae; genus Tanacetum; species Tanacetum coccineum. Next base: position 27,867 of record BQNB010012030.1, read on the forward strand.
ATGGTAACTCGTTAAGTGATTGAATCACTTTTCCTTAAAACATTTTCACAACACCTTTGAAAAAATAATTTTCATTGAAAGCACGTTCTCCCCCTCAAACAAATACCCGTTTTCTATTTAAAGAGATGTAGAATTTGTTTGAGAGTTTGAATTCTCTTGTTTGTTTTTACTGATGATGAAATTATTTTAATTATCTTTTTAAAGATAATTAAAAAGACCGTAGTCTATTTAAAGATTTCTTGGATTTGTTCTAGCATTCGAAATTTCTTAATTATCTTTTTCCATTTAATGACACAAACCGATTCTGAAGTTATTTCCAGCATTTTGAAAATTTTGTTTTAACTTGAGCATGTTTGATAAACACATTTTGAGAAAAATTGCTCGAAATAAACGGAAATTTATCATCTAAGGACAAAAAATGTACATTTTCTTTTTTAGAAAGCGCGGGTTGTGTAGCAAAATATACACAAGCCATTTTCTTGAGTTTCAAAACTTAGAATGTTTTGAATCTTTAAACTCAAGACCGAAAAGACTTCTCTTTTCGTTGTTAAGGATAATTGCACTAAAGCGTACAATTTTCTTTTCTATAGGGACCGGGTTGTTATCTGATATTTAATAACAAACCATAAGAAAATTTGAGAAGACATGTTTTAAAAATTTTTAAACTTTCAGTCGAACTTTATCTACAGAACTGTGTCATTATTGAATGAAATTTCTAGTTTTGTAGATATTATCGATTCTGAAAGACATGTCGAGAAGATTCTTTTTTGTTTTTGAAATTTTCTGATTTTGTATTTTTCTTTTTGAATTTTATATTTTTATATTTTATTTTTTGACATATTTGAAAAATGAAAATCTTTTTGTTAATTTTGTTTTTATAAACTATTCTACGTATAGTACATGTGATATAAGAAGTAGTAAACTGAGTTACTCTTCGTATTCCTCTGACTGTGTAAGAAGTTTCAGCTCTTCAGTTATGATGCTCTGCATGCCTAGGCTTTTGATCAGAAATTTAAAGCGTTCTCTCGCGAGTGCTTTAGTGAATATATCCACCAGCTAATAAGCAGTCTTGATAAAGTAGAGTTCAACAATCTCATTTTCAACTTGTTCCTTGATAAAATGGTATCTGATAGCAATGTGTTTTGTCCTGGAGTGTTTCACGATGTTGCAAGATAAGGCAATGGCGCTCTGGGAGTCGCAGTACAAAGGAATCTTGTTGTAATCAAATCCGTAGTCAGTTAACTGAGACCGCGTCCATAGGATTTGAGCATAGAAACCGGACAGGGAGATATACTCAGCTTTAGTTGTCGATATTGCAGTACACTTTTGCTTCTTAGACGACCAACTTACTAGCTTTTCACCTAAAAATGGTGCACTACTCGATGTACTTTTCTTGAATCTTAGAAACCTACATGGTCAGCATCTGCAAACGCCGTTAGATCAAATCCAGTGTCCTTCGGATACCATAGATGTTAGGAATCGAGAAAAGACTCGGTCACACCTAATTTTATGTAGCTCGTATGTCTTAGTTAGTTTTTGGAACATTAATTAGGTAAATGAGCCAAAGCCCATGGAAAGCCCATAATAGGGTCCATGGCCGGCCATATGACTAGAGTATAAGTACCCTCTCCATAGCTTGGAGAGGGTGTTGGTTGTTCACTTTCTCATTTTCACATAAGCTAATATTCTCTCTTCCTTTCTCTCTCTAAAAGTGTTCATCCTTCCACTTTTTCTCTCTAGTTATTTGTCATTAGATTGTGAGATTAGATAATACATGTATTCTACAATTGGTGTAAGATCCAGGTTTCATTCTTGGGTCTGTTTGATTATGTCATCCAGTGTTTCAAATCTGTCATTTTTTTCACTTTGGTTCAGATTTAATGTCACATTTTTGTGTGTTGATTTTAGTCAAATTCGTCATTTTTAAATAGTAGATCTGTGTTTGTTTATGCTTGTATCTATCTTTATTTCCATAGTCCAAAATAAGCCAACTATTCAAAATGTTCATGTCTCAAAAAGTACAACAGATCTGATATTTTTATTATCTTAGGACTTAACATATCTGAATATCTATTATGTTTCGTGGTTTTTTACATGTCTTAACTGCTTATTTCTGACACTTATTTTGGGCTTATTGCTTATCTCGAAGAATAAGCTTATTCTCAGGGTAAAAAGCTTATTTTCAAGCTTATTCATGGATGTGTATGGTGGTTTAAGGTTGAAGATGATGGGGAGACACAGAATCACAATTTTAGCCAAAAAGACAAAAAGGACATTTTGTTTTCTTATGGGCGAATTATACCAAAATATAGTACATGCGAATTACTTTCAAGATTCATTCGATCAATTTATAAGCTAGACCGAATCGATATCCAGTATCACAAGTTTGATCCATGTAGGATCTCACAAGTCACCTACTGTAGAGCTTGTTTGATGTTAGCTCTGGAAGGATTTCCATCGTCACTTTGATTACTTAAGTATCACTCTGATGTTCTGGCAATATCACAAGGATAATGTATAGGACTCTTAAGATATTACTTGTTTTCACAGTGTATGAATAACAAATATACTTGATTAGTGTCCTAATGAGATGTATTGATGATCTCTTATTGGCTCTAGACTCGATAATGCATTTTGGTTTTAGTAATCGGAGGCTGGAGCAGACTTCCACCTTTTCAATATCAACTAACTCGGAGTGAGAAAGTCGATAAATGTGTTTAATATCCATGAGAAATGAAACAAGAGTCTTTTAAGAGACCTTGAGTGGCTAGGGAAGGTTGTGCATTGCATCATTGGGTCCATGATGACTATCTTCAATACCATACAACAGCTTAGTGTTTCTGATAGCATATGTATTGACCCGGTTTCTGCCTAAGTGTAAGGAGGGCTTCTTTATTTTCACCCTTTATCTTTACACTTATTTTCATTCTTCAAACCCTTTAATTCTTACCAAGACTTCATCACTAACACCTTGTTAGGTTTATTTCAGTGTTAGCTCTGTCTTAGTCAGCATTAATTCCCCCTTTCTCACTTTTTACTCCATTGTAATCATACCTAAGGACTTCTATTCTATCTAATGAAATGTCCCTGGGTAGATCCCTCTGGTTTTGGCTGGATCATGGGAACAAATACCTAACCTTATCCACCTTATAACTTCGATAAAAGTAATTACATGGTCGGTCTTTGGGTATTGTCCTCATTGCCTTAAAACCATATTGGAAAAAAAAACTCAATCACGGTACTTGTGATATATATCAAAACATTTGTACCTCGATAGTTTTACTTTTCAAAAATGCTCCCCCTCAACACATGCATCGATAATCAAAATTGTTTTAGCATGGTGAGAGAGGCGATCACACTTGAGTCTTTACTAATCACATGTTACAAGTTATATATATTTTAATCACATTTTCTCCCCTTATCAAAAATGTCAAATCTCTTGATATTTTGGATATCAAGTGATTCAAATATGTTTGAAAACTGTTTAGGGAGAAAACTGTTCTCATTATTAGTAAGCCTTATTAGGAACATTTTATTGCTCCCCCTTAATTTATGAGGGATTTATATATAGTGTTGAGTACATTAATTTGAATGATTTTGAATTTACTAAAAAATTCTTAAAAATTTGTACTCAAACACTGTATATATTAGCCTATTTTACTAGTCTACACTACTTATATTACATATTCACAAGATAGATAATGAGATTAGACTTGTTATGAAAGAAGACCGAG
>BQNB010012030.1:37080-80095 GCA_026074375.1 Tanacetum coccineum
AATCGTAATCACACATGGTGACTATTGTATTGGATACAATGGTCATGCATACTTTACAAAAGCTTTGGTCCAACTATACATACCTTTTTGTGACTATTGTATGGGATACAATAGTCATACACATATTTGATTCCAACTTTTATACTTACATTTTTGTGACTATTATAAGGATTGAAATGGTCATACCTGCTTTACAAACCTTTGAATTCTACATTTATACTTACAAAAACCTATGAACTCACCAACTTTATGTTGACACTTTTAAGCTTGTTTTTCTTACGTGAATAAGATGCTTAACATAACTGATGTGCATTGGAGTCCAAACTTTACAAGATTTCTTTTCAAACGACACGATTAGAGGTCATTCTCTCGCATCTTATGCAAAGGTACTTATGAAGTAAAGTTCCCGGACATATTTCCGATGTGACTCAATTTGGGGGTGTTACATAATGAGACTAAGAAATTGATATTCAGTTACTTTCATGTTTGATCTTATACCAATGATAACATCAGCCCCCCATGTCAGAACCTTGATGACAATAATTCCTTTGTCATGTCTACATGATCTTGGCCAGTCTCAAAAATCAACATGTCATCAACATATAGACAAATAATGACTCCTTTACCAGATTTATCAAATTTTCTACATACACATTTGTCAGCTTGGTTAAGAAGATAACGATTAGACAAAACTACTTCATCAAATTGTGATTTGATGTCAAAGCAATCAACAGTCTTGTGGTACTGATACATGCCACTAGAGCATAAGTATCAAAATAGTTTATTCATGACTTTTGTCTAAATCCCTAAATGACGAGTCTGGCCTTGAACTTTTCAATAGGTCCATCTACCTTTAGTTTTCTTTTGAAAACCCACTTGCAACCCAAAGGTTTGCAACTAGGTGGTGGATCAGCCAACACCTAAGTGTTGTTACCCATAATGGAATCGATCGCATCAGTTATTGCTTCTTTCCAGAAAGGGAAACATCCTCAACATTAAAGCAATAGGAGTGTTGTTCAGAGACCTCATCCCTTGTTCCTTCAATTAAGTATAACTAAAACTCATGTCCAAAGTTCTTTGGAGTCTTATTCCTTTTGCTCATTATGAGCTCAGGTTGCTAAACCACAACCTTTTTAGGTACCTTAGAAACACAAGTATCATAAACCGTTCCATTTATCATGGACCTCTAACTTGGTCTAGATATAGATGAGAATCTATTCTCATCAAAGATTGCATCCTTTGATTCAATTATAGAATTAATTAAAACAAACTCATTAGGTTCCATAGCACAGAACTTGAATGCATTGGAATGCTCAGCACATCCAATGAATATACAATCAATACCTCTATCACCTAAAGTTTTCATCTTTGGATCAAGGAGTCTTAAAACTATCCTATAAACCCAAACTCTAAGGTAGTTCAGATTTGGTTTCCTTTTGGTCCAGATTTCATAAGGAGTAGTCATGTTCCTTTTATTATGAGCCCTATTTAATATATAGAAAGCTGTTAACATAGATTCACCCTAGAACTCACCACTTAGTCCTGAATATGACAACATGAAATTCACCATTTCTTTCAGTACTTTATTTTCCTTTTAGAGATACCATTTTGTTATGGATTATAGGGATCAGTCGTTTCATGGTGATGCGTAATTTCCTTTAACAAAAATAACGTCAGTTTTTTCATTTATAAACCCCTAACTACCTAGACTAATCCTACGTACTAAAGAGAAGTGTACCTTATCATGTATAGTGTAGTGACTGGTAAGTACGGGTGTCAAACCTAAGAATGGTTTGTATTCACTAATTGTCTAATTGAAACCACATTCTTCCCAAGAAAGCAATAAATAAACGCATTTGAGTTTTAGTAACATTATTGTGTTATGAACCTAACTTGTCTAAGGGAAATGGTATAGTCGCAAACAACTAAGAAGATGAACGCATTCATTATGATCTTAAGTGCAATGTTTTATCCCAACCTCAAAGGAGGTCTGTATTCGTCAGGCTCAGAACCACAACTTCGCCTAACCTATGATTTTTGAGTGGAATGAACTCACAAGGAGAATTAACCTATTCTCAGTTCATAGTCGTTAAGATCTCCTACTAATCTATGAGATATGCCTTATTGCTATTCACTCATAGTCTTACACCTAAAGGGGTGTGAGGGTCAATGATACAGACACATGATGCTAACAGGTTGCTACCTATTAACATGGCTTGCACTCTTAACCATGTATTTATTCCTAAGGTGTCACCTAATGAGCATAGGGCGAACAACCACAAGGGACTGGTAATCCTGTGGTCAATAGTGCATGCTAGGATTTGGAAGGTTACATAATACCTAGTACATACACAGCCTTATATCAATACCTAGTAGAGAATTCAAGGGTCAATAGGCATACAACATGAATTATCCAATAAGAATACAGTTAAGACTAATAGATCACAATGAATCAAGTCAAGATCATGACATTAATTAAATGCCAAGAACAATAAATTTAACACAATAATTAATAACATATCAATAATTTAGAACGAGATTAGATGAATCATTAAGAAATAATTAAATTAAATCGATCATAAAAAGTTGAAGTATTTATACACATCGTGCTAAATAAGTGCTTTCGATCCCTTAATCGAATGTCTTGGAAAACCCGGAAGGGTTTGCCCTATACCAAAACTAAACCCTCGTTGCTATTCCTTTTTCTCTTGTCGCACAGTAGCCAACCAATCCCACCAAAGAATGAATCAAAATTAATTCATTCGTGATGCTTATATAGTAAATTAGAAGTTTATGCCTTGTACAAGTATGACTCTCCATCATTCTTGCTATATTATATTCAGTCTTTGAATCTTAATAAAAATATAGCACCCTTAGTCCCTGTAGTTGTAACTAACTATGGTGTGGTTATATGAGCCGAGCTATGCCGTAGTTTTTCCAACACATATTTCCTTTTTTAGCTCATAATAGCTATGACGTAGTCAAGGGAATAAGCTACGCCGTAGTTTCTTCAAACATGGCATTCTTCATTAAGCTACAACGTAGTCCATATGGGCCAACTACGTCATAGTTATTATTTTTCTTGCATTTTTCTTCTTTAAAAGTATAGTACCTCTACTCAATAATTTAGTAGTGGTACTATTCTTCATTTGAGTCTTAAGTTGCTTCTTGGAGAAATTTAGTAGCCTTTGCATGAATTTAGTACATTTACTAAATAAATTAGTATCAGTACTATTTTTAGCCATTTCTCGCATCACTTCATTCCAATGCCTTAATTATCCTGAACCTGTAATATAAAAAAGTACCAGATTCATATAAAAATGATATAAAACAAGGCAATAAACACAAAAAATTTGATATAGAAAACTATTAACTATTTGATGTCATAAAATATCTCTCCACTTGACTTCTACTTGCCATCAACTAGACCTTTTAAATAATTCTCAAAAAGATATCTCCCAAGTCAACCCGAAAAATATGAATTTAAAAATTACTTAAGCTAGAAAATTCTAAACCGAGCACCTCACGAAAGGAAAAATGAATCACAATCATACTCTCACTAATCTATGTGTTTCATTTTTGGTGATCACTCAACTACTCAGTCATGGCGAGTATTTTATCATAAGCTTGGCAAGGATACTAATCTCCACTACTAGAGTCTAGATGAAACTGTTCAAAAAGGCAAATGGGTTGACACAATACAAAGGCTAATAGGGTTAGTCATTCAATCTTTACCAATACCAATACTTTAGAAAAAGCGACAAAACCACAAATGCGCGTCCAAATCCATGAACGAGACACATGTGATTGCTCAATTTTTTAACCCGAGTAAGCTAATGGTTAGGATTAAGAATGATTAAGGGTAGGATATAAGACATGGGAAACATTTATAATTGGCGTAATATAAACAAACAAATAGTTTCCTAAGTCCACAATCGAGGCGTCACCAGTCACACTCAATCCCATAAGGCAAAATCTAAGGGTCAAGAGTCAAGGGGTTTTAAGTATTTTTAATAAGTTTTAAACTAAACTAAAAATATGTTAAAACCAATTTAGAAACCCTAGGTTGCCATAAGTGATCATAAAAGAAACAAGATTACTCGAAAGCAAGAAAAACTATTCCAAGTTAAACCTAACCCTAAGGGAAGTCGATTTTAATAAGTCCTAGCTAGATGGATTATTAAAATTGATTGACCATGAATCTTGGCGACTAAGTTTCCATAAAGTGATAATTTTTTAGTTTGACCTAAATTTGGAATCTTAATTCTAAACATTGAAATTAGGGTTTTAAAAAAATGTAGATGTATAACAGGGGTAGGAAAATTAAAAATTTATTTAAAAGAGCCATAATAAAATAAATCTTAACATGAGTCAATGACTATATTCTAAAAGGATCTAGAGTGAGTTATTCAAAACCATTACTTTACGCATCTCATACACTCATGATATTTGTGACATTTATTATTAACTATTGTTATGAACTGGTATATGCAGAGGTTCTCGGATTCAATGTACATTATCCAATGACTATATGCATGCGTTAATGAGTTTGATTGTAGCTGATACGCATTGTCTTAAGATTTTGATTATTAAGGTTGGAACCGTATTCAAAATTGATAGTATATAATTATTTATATCATAACTTAATTTTTATAATCATACGTTTTTACACTTCTAAAGTTCTAATTCATCTTAAACTTTTTAGGTATTGTGAAAGTAAGAAACTTAAAGGCTGCAACAAAGTTGTTTTTAAATGAAGATGTTCCTGAAAATCATGCTTATATAAAGAGGTAATGATCTCTGCATTGCTATATATTATTGTTATTAAATTATAACAAAAAATACATTATTAATCATATAATAATTCAATAATATTTTTCTAATCCTTTTTAATAACCTTTGTTACCAAAGAAAATAAAATTACACAATCCAACATTTACTTGCAAAGTTATAAAGTTATTTATCTAATGGATTTACAGTATTACATCATCAACTACAAGCATGCGTCTACTTACAAAACAAGTTGTTTACTTATCTCCCAAGAGATTTTTTGCTAACTCAGGATGCACACATCAGCTTGACAAAATCACTAAAATTTGTCAGGTAATATATAATTAAGATTAAATAAACATAACTTTTATACATATTCAACTTTAAAGTAAATTTCATTAATTTATTTTCGTTGCAAATCACAGGTTCAATCATGCATACTATTAGATACTGTAACTGATATAAGTAACGAAGGTTGGATGTATATAGCGTGCTTGAACTACAACAAAAATGTTCCTCCTATTATTAAAGAATCGGCTTATCATGATAGAGGTTATCCAGTATGTGAATGTCTAGAATGTTCAGCCAACTTCAAATGTGTTGCTCCAAGGTAACGATAAGATTAACTAAATTTATGTCGTAATGCTTTTAATATATAAGAGACGTAAAATTGTACAATTTAAATAATATGTTATATGATGAGGTGTCATTTTATACACTTTTTAAGGCCATTTAACCCCCGAAATCATGCAAATATGTTCAAATTTCGTGCTTAATCATTTCTTTTTGTCATTTTAGCATTTGGAAGGCATTTGGAGGAAATACACGTGACTTGGACTCACTATGGGAAGAAACGGGACAAGATTACAACTCTATACGAAGATGATCAAGAATTGACATACAGTTCGTGGAGACGGCGTCACAATTCCTTATGACGATGTCAAAGTGTTCAAGAGACGACGTCAATTTTTTTTTGTGAAGACGTCAAGGTGGCCGACAAAGAGAATCCCATAGAAGATTCAGTGGGCTGACGACGTCACGGTTTGTTGTGACGGTGTCACAAGATAAAGATGACCAATCAACTTTCGTGCGAAGTATCAAATATTGTTTTGATCATAAATCCTTCATACGAACTCGGATTTTGACGATTCAACCGCCCACACGACCGCGACGAGAAAATCTACAACTTGGTGATCAGGCCGTGGCGATGCCTTCACAAATTATTTGTGACGCTGTCAAAATGAACCAACTCAACATATGCATATAAATACCAACTTATAACTTCGTTTTTTCTAAGCCCCCAACCCTAAGTCCGATTCTAAGGTTTGGGTAGGTGTTTTTCCAGCAACTTAGAAGGTTTTATTCCATTCATAAACATCTTGTAATGGTTTGGATTACTGATTATATCTTGATTATGTCTTCAGTTCTTATTGTTGATTGTTCTTATTTAAGTATGATTGGCTAATTCATATAGTGTTTATTTAGGATTGCATGAAACTTGTCATTGATTAATTATATGTTACTGTTTTCTTATTGATGTTGTGGATCCTCCATATTCACCAATTAAGGCATGACAGATTCATTGAGTATAATTGATTATAGTTTATATTTCATGATTCCTATTGCTTCTTGTTAATGATGTGCGCGTTATGCTCGAGAAAACTAGCTTCTTAATTGCAAAGCGAAGACGTTTAAGGAAACGCGGCTAGGTTAGAGGATACCAACGTGTCACACCCCAAAAATAGGTCGTAGCGGAATAGGTAACTTAGGGGCGTGACATCATAATATACACAACACAAGGTACGAGAGAACGACCACTATATGGACGTTTTAAAAATGATAATACACTGTTGCATTAATTTAAATAAACAAAGTTGATACATAGTTCAAAAGAAAATTTAAACAATGCGGAAGCATAAAATGTTTTTATATAAAGATAGATAAATTCTTGAAAAATGGAGTCAATGCATGAAGACGCCACATAATTCATTCAAGGAGTTCCAAAGCTAAGCACCTGAGAGAACATGCTTAAAATGTCAACATAACGTTGGTGAGTTCATAGGTTTAATTAAAGTATAAATAAGGACCGCAAGTTTTATAAATGTATGATTAATTGTAACACATACAACAATCACAAAGAAAACGCATTTATGTTTACACTAAGCTCATGATACCGAAGCTAAACAAAGTATGCAGCAAATAAATGCCAATAACAATCCCAACCAGGTATCTAACCCAAGATTTCCTGGAGATTCGACATGCTATACGTCCGTTTGATCGGTACCTTCGATACAAGTAAGAATCACCAAACCCGGACGGGGGATATAAGCCCAAATAGATCTATTTATAACACTCGTGCTTACTAACAGTCATTAATGGTTCATGATAGGCAGAAATGGGCTAATGGTACTTCGACATAATAGTAAACTTAAATTTTTTAAGTATTTGCGTCCAATCGTAAAAACAAGCAATGTTTCTCACCCTAATATTTCAAATCAAGTAAGTTCATAAAAACGAGAAAAAGGTGGGGCTATAAACTCACCTTAAGCAAATCATACAACTACGCAAGTTTTTTTTGGAAAGGCAATATTGAATTAAGAACCATGAAAGAAACAAAAATACAAAACAAGGCATCCTTCCCCAATCAACAAGATAATTAAAAGGGGGAGAGGACCAAAAAGAAAAACAAAACTAACCAAACCTCTACGCAACAACTCCTACCTGACACATTGAAACAAATAAAAACAAAGCACAACCAAAAAGGCCCCAAACTGCCATTGAGAGGCCATGCCCAAATGAAGAAAAAAACAAAACAAAATGGGACAAGACCACCAATGACACAAAGATAGCCAAAGCACTAAAGGAATAAAACACATAAACTATCTCTTACTAGGATCTAGCTTGCAACCACCACAAAATTCACTTGCAGACACACAATAGTTATCACTTGCAGACCATGCCAAACATACTAAAAAACTGATATACCGATAAGCAGCCATCAAGCCTGAAAACCATAATTGATGGCCATCTCACTTTCCCGATCTTGAAATAAGAACCTTAACCCAAAAACAAACCAACCAACCCACTTGCAGTCCCAGATAATGCAGACATACCGAAGCCAAACAAACCCACTGACTCAATAGAAGATAGAGTCCAAACAATAGCAAAAACCAGAAACTCCACAACCCGCAAACATAAACTCAGAAAATTACAGACAAAAAACTCGCTGAAACGGATAAAAGCAAACCAGAACTACCCGACAGCCAACAATCCCTCGGATTAAAACCACTAACTGGAACAAAATGCAAACATGACAATACTTGCAGCAAACCACACTGAAGCTCAGAATCACGAACACAACATAGGCACATTTACTGAAGCCGAATTATCTGTGGATCCCTTAGCCATTGTTGCTAATCTAACGCTTTATATTTCTTTGATCTTCTCATAATCCATTCAAAGCTCTTGAGTTGAATATCTTGCACAATTTTATTAGTACTTGAAACTTTTTTACCAAACACACGTAAATTTCTTTCTTTCCAAATAAGGTACCCGAAAGTCCAAATAACTGCTTTCTAAACCCGAGATAAAAGGGTGGGGACGTTAACGCCACCACTAGATGCAAATACTTCATCAATGGAGAAAGCATTAACACTACCTACCTTCCACCAATTGAACACTTTTTCCCAAACACTCATCGCTAAATCACAAGTAACCAAGCTATGCCCGCACATTTCTACAACGATGTCACAACATGGACAAAGAATCGAGTCTAAATCAATGTCTATTCTATCAAGTTCCACACGAACCAAGAGTCTTCCTTTAAGATCCATCCATACGAAAATGTTTACTTTCTTAGGAACCAATTTATTCCATATCGTCTCTTGTCCTCTACTATCCGTATGAATCATCTTCTCCTACACCAATCTAACTAACTCTTTAACCGTGAACTCCCCGTCATCATCAAGCATCTATCTCCATTTATCCCTGCAATTGGAATGAAGAACGATATCTTGCACAACACCTACAAGCTCCTTAAATTCCTTACTAACTCTACCCCTAATGTCTCTAACCTAATCCCATTCCTAACACCAAACACTATTTACCCACGATCCCTTATCCAAAACACTACCTTCTTTACTCCTATCCAAATGATATAACCTAGGAAATCTGTTGCAAAGCCTCTGATGATCAACCCACCTATCTACCCAAATCGAATATCCCTCCCGTTACCCAACTTCCCAATGGATGATCATACCCACCTATTCTTCCCAAATCGAATATCACTTCCCGTTACCCAATCTTACCAAATAATAAAGGGTACGAGAATATCATATCCCTAGCCCATCGTGTGATCTCCTCGCTCAAATCTCATTAGAGGTACGCACTCCAAACACCACCGCCAATGACCACTCCCTGACCTAAAGCCCTAACTTTCTAAACACCAACCCCTCTAATCTTTTCCATGGTTGCTTTTATTACCCTAACCCATGAAGCTTCCCATCCTCCTTCCTAAACCTCCACACCATTCTGTACTCCAATGAAAGCCAAACTTTTTTGCCCTTAAAGGACCAAATTAAGCACCCGTTTTCCCGAATGACCAGTTAGCAATCATCTGAATTCCCATGTGACACAAGAAAGTTTTTTTGTCCCTCCCCGACCCCTCCCCAAATTTTTTTTCTAATCCTCTCAACATTTTTTAGAACACTCACAGGCACATGGAACATCAAGAAATAATATAAAGGCAAGCTCCCAAGAATCGATTTTACCAATGTTAAACGTCCCTCGAAAGACATCGTTTTAGCTTTCCAATCCGCCATTAAACCTATTATAAATTTCTGCCCTGACTGTACTGGTGCCCAAGCATTTACCCGCATCTTGTTTTCACTTTATCGGATAACTCCCAAGTATGTTTAAGCAGAAGATTCTCGCAATGACACATCCATCTATCTAGGCCTCATTATCTGTCGCAAATCCCCCTTCGCTGATATTATAGACGTGCATGACATCTTCACTCTTGTTGAGTAAGTTTTTACCTGAAACCCGGGAAACTGTCTTCAAAAAACATGTTGAAGGGGAATGACATTGTAGGGGATCTTGGCATTTGTCTCTTTATTGCTAATTGTCTAAAAAAATAGTAATCATCTTGTCATATTGTAAATGTGATACCGCTTAATTATTTTGACATCCTACTGCAACTCCGTTCTAAATATGTACCCTTCTCCATTGCTATCTAGTTTTTTTTAGTTTTTTTTTTTTTTTTTTGTTTTTTTTTTATGTTTTTTGGTGTTGTTATGTTTTTATTTTGTTGTTATTTTTTGTTGTTTGTGTGTTTTTTTTTTAGTTGTTTGGTATTTTTTTTATACAATCAATTTAGACCCCATCTGCCTCGCCTATGAAATAAGAAACGGTGACAACGGACACTCGCTCCTTGCCTATACTCCTCTCTAACACGAATTCTTTGCAAGGAGACCATTGACGCGCAAGCAGACACGAAAGGCTGTTCCTCAGACAAGTCTTCGCTCACCTATTTACACTCCATTTATAAGTCACGCAACCTATTTTTTTCATTTATGTCTAATAAAATCCTCTGAGTTATAATATCGTTTTCGCCTTCTCAAAAATATCCTCACTTTGAAAATTAAACTCTTTCCTTTCTTTTTCTTTAAATAATCCATTGTCTCGTTTGCTATTAGCACCCCGTCCAAAATATACCTTACTTTGTTAAACGGTGTTTTAACAGCTTGGTTACCACCAGACTCGATTCTCCCTTTCGCACAAAAGCATTTTTTGTAATAATTTTAGTGTCAATAGCCTTCCTATAAGACTAATACACAAGTTTGGTCAAGTATGAAATGATGTAACTCCTAACCGCAACCTAAATAATGTATGCATGCTTTAGGTTGATGGAAATGAATTATGAATATGCACTGAGTGGTTTTAAATATTTATGCTCTCCTTGAAATGTTCACAGTTTGGACTTTTTTTTAAAGTCAAACTTAAAGTCATCATTTTTAATAAAGAGTTTCTAACACTTTTATAAGATATACTTGTCAAAGTTTGCTTTAGTATTCTCTTCGCATATACTCTTCGTTATCCTATGGTAAGTCTAGCTTGAGGTTATTCACCTTAACTCTACCTAATAACATGCAAACTAATAATCAACAATAGCATTGTTTTAAATAGGGTAGACAAGGAAAGTCATAGCTCGTTACTCTTTAAGACTTTTTGTTTTAGTAATTTCCAAAATAATACTATTGTAGTACTTTTTAGATATACTCTATTTATTGTGTTCTAACTTCTATCTGAGCTACATATAAGGTTTGGTAGATGATATGATGCCTTTTTTTATAAGAGAAAGTCCTTTAGAAATAGATAGTACACATAATATATCCCTTACTGTTTTAAAAGACACGTTATCGCTCGAATTTGTTTTTATAAAATGATAGTATTTGTGAATCTATACAAAGACGGAAGTGCGCTTAGAAAAAAATAGTAATTGTCTCGTCAATATTCATTAACAAAATGCAGTTTATACCAGGATATAAATCCGTATGTTTAACAAATGAATATATCGACACTCCCTAGTCAACGGAAAATAAGTTTTCATATATCTATTTGCCCATTAATCCATCAACTCCATTCTTATAGTCCAAAATCTAACAACACTATAATATTCCATCTCAATTTCACCAAAAAGTCTACTAAACCCTCCCACTTACAATCTAACCTACATCCTAAAACACTATATACTATATTAATATTTTAGTATATTATTATTCGCAGAACACTTTATCAGAACGAATCGTACTTATTTGTGAAGAAGTAACCATCATCATAATTATAGGGCATAAGCATAAATAAACTGTCATTCTCATATAAGGTAGTTGAGTTTTGATAAAATAATAACGGTGCTCTAAGTAAGTGGGACTTTTTATTTAGTAGTCCAGTTTGTATGTGTAAAAACTCGCGCATTTAGTAAAAGTAGTTTTTTATAAACTCAGAAAAAGTGGTGTATAGGTTGTGTTTTTTATAAATGAGAATAAGTTATTGGTGTAAAATATATGCACAGAGATGATGAACTATATGAGTGTTGTAAATGTTATGAAGTGTAATATAAGAATATTGTAAAGATTTTTTTAATTACATCAAAATGAGGAAAAATTGATGAGATATACTCCTCCTATATATAATAATAGGTGTATGTAACACGAACTCGAATCCAAAAGTAACGCCGAAAGTGTATAATAAACCAAAAATCACTCGTATAACCACTAGTGTGTATATGAACCTACTGACTTGAGATCAAAGAAAAATAGACACCTACTTGGTGGGTTGATTGGATACGGCACGAAATAAGAAAGAAGAGAGAAGTGAGTGTGATGCTAGAGAGAAAAGAAATTTTCTAAGACGTTTATGTGTGTTGTATCTCAAATAGTGAAAGCATAACAGCCATCTCATGTTATACTATAGGGCATGACTAGGACACATGAAGAGCCTCAAAAATAAGTGAGAGAGATAAGTCAAGCTCTTTGTAAAATGACAGTAAGTTTGCTTGGAGATTGTGGTGGGAAAGGACTATGGCATCTATAATCAACAAAACAAGTGGGGTCATAGAGCAGATGAACCACTCATGTATTAGAGTGCCAGAAATAACGCAAAAGAGAATATATAATACCCAAAGGGTGATGAGTTGGATGGTAGTGTTACGTTTTATGTGTTATAAAAATAACCGATCAAGGGAGGACAGGGGCCACAGAGTTGTGACTCACTTGGTCTTTCTTAGCTATAATCTTCCATATTTGTTTACTAAGTAATACTTCATTCCAATCTCCTAATTGCTTCAAACCAAGGCCACCTTCTTTTTTAGGACAACATACAACCTTCCAAGCTACTTTTAATCTTCCATTACTTCCAGACCTATTTCCCCATAGAAATTCTTTAAGACTTTATCAATTTCTTTAACTACTGTCTTTGAAATTAGCAATATAGAGGCCTAATATGTTTGCATAGTTGCTAGAACAGCTGCAATAAGTTGTAATTTCTCAGCATATGACAGATGTCTATTCTTCCAATCTTGAATTCTACTTTTAACTTTCTCTACTAGTTGTTTACAATCATTGATGCCTATCTTTTTAGCAAGAAGAGGAATGCCCAGATATTTCACTGGCAATTTACCCACTTTGAAAGGCAGAATTTGAAGGATTCTTTGTTTGATCACTTCCTTCACACTTCCAAAAAACACCACACTCTTTTCCATGTTTGGCTTTAGACCAGAAGAGTTGCTGAACTCCAACAAGGCCTCCTTAATGACAATGACCGAGTTCACATCACCATGGCACAACACCAATAAATCATCAGCAAATAAGAGATGTGTCAGCTTCATTTCTTTACAACCTTTATGAAACTTGAATTTCTTTTTTTCTTTCACTTTTCTGGCTAGCATTAATGAAAACACTTCCATAATAAGAGTGAAAAGATAAGGAGATATTGGATCTCCTTTTCTCAGTCCTCTACCACTTTTGAAATATCCATACCTTTCTCCATTTATTCCAATAGTAAAAGTTGTTGAGGATACACATGTCATTATCCATCTAACCATTTATTCATGAAAGCCAAAATTCTCAAGAAAAACTTTCAAAAATGTCCAGTCAACTGTATCATATGCTTTAGCAATGTCTATTTTGAGAGAACATCTGCTAGGACCATTTTTACAGTTATAACCTTTTAAAAGTTCTTGAGTAATCATCAAATTATTTTGAATCACCCTTCCTGGAACAAAAGCACTTTGATTGACATTCACTAACTTATCCAAACCTCCTTTAATTCTGTTGGTGAGAATCTTGCTTATACATTTGTACAAAACATTGCAGCAAGCAATGGGTCTGAAATCAGATACCTTGTTTGGCTGAGGAATTTTAAGGATCAAAGTTATTAGAGTTGCATTAAGTTCACCTAATAGCTTGCCAGAAATAAAAAACTCCTTGATTGCCTGACATATATATCCTTTCCAATAATACCCTAAAGAATGCAGAGGTATATCCATCATGTCCAGGAGCTCTATTATCACCAATATCAAACATTTCCTTTTTTTATCTCTTTATCAAACACATTAATCACCATGTTTAGAGCTTCATCTTTACATATCTTGGTTGTGAAGAGATTATGAGTATTAATATCAGTCCTTTTCTCATTAGGCCCAAGAAATTTTTGGAAATGGTTAACAAATTGCTCTGCAACCAAGCTCCCTTCAAATCTTTCTCCTTTTTCATTACAGACACTCATGATTCTATTGTTGTTTCTTTTACTTGAAATCATCTTATGAAAGTACTTTATATTTCTATCCCCACTGCTTATCCATTCAACTTTTGCTTTTTGGAACAAAAATTTTTCTTCATCATTTAGAGTAACTAAGTATTCAGCCAAACACTCAGCTTCATTAGCCTTTATACTTTCATTATAAGGATTTTTAACCATATCTTTTTAAGCAGCTTTCAATTTATCTCTGCACAACTCCACTTTCTCAGTCAAATTACCATTCTTCCATTTTAGCTTCCTTATAGGTTGTTTGATAGCTTTTAACTTTTTAATCACTTTGTACATATTATGACCCACAACTTCCTGATTCAATTCCTTTTCCATTGTGGGAAGGAATTATTCCTTATCCACAATGTAATTAGTAAATCTGTATGATCTTCCTTTCTTCTTAAGGCTTTTAGGAATGATTAGCAAAGCAACACTATGATCAAAGATTATAAAAGGCATAAACTGTCCATAAGCCTCATTAAAAGAAGTCATAAAACTTCCATTCACCAAGATTCTGTCTAATTTCTTCATAACACTTGTCTCAGGTTTAGATGGAGATTTGATCCATGTAAAAAACAAGCCAGTACTATTAATATTCTCTATTTCATCATCATTAGCACAATCAATCAACTCTTGCATATCACTAGTTATTTGGGATCCACCAGAAGAATGTTCCTCCACCTTCATTGTGACATTAAAATCACCTAGCATTACCCATGGTTTTTCTAGAACCACACTGTTAGCATCCTTCAATTCATTCCATAAAATTCTTCTTTAAATCCCATAATTTGCAGCATATATAAAAATGCAATAAAATTTTATCTTTTTTTCCACAGTTTCAATTAGACAGAAAATAGTTTGTTTAGACATATGTAAGACCATCAAGTCTACTATATTTCTATCCCACCCAACCAATATTCTACAACTATTTTGACTATGAATAGAATTTGAAACCCAACTCCACCCATCAAAACATCTGTTACTAACCTCAGCTATTTTCCTAAGTTTTAGGTGAGTTTATATAACAGAACAAACATTTATTCCTTCTTCTCTAATTAACTTTGATACTTCTTTTTGTTTTTTTAACTTATTTGTTGGGAATTTTGAGTTACTACTGCCAGTACTACTTTACTACTGTTGGTTCAAGATTGATATTGCTGCTAAAGACTGAAAAAATAGACTAAGTAGTTAGTACTGCTAGTTATATTAGTTAGTACTGTCAGTACATTGTTAGTACTGCAAGTATAGTTAGTACTGTTAGTATTATATAGTTAGTACTGCTAAAGTGATATGCATGAGATATATTATGAATAGATATGCATTATCATTGTACGCGTTTTGTAAACCCATTAGGGTTTCCTTGGTGCATAAAAGGAACCCTACGACATAGTTAGAATTATCAATTCATAGTTAGTTATTCTCTAACCTAGGCGGAATATTTGCAATCAACATATCTAAAGTTTTTTGTATTCTTTGTTCTTCTTTGTATTACAAGTTAGATTCCGCATAACTTGTAGTATCCACAATCATAGTTTCTCATATAGTTAGTTTGGATTTATCCAAATTAACTAAGCTTTAACAAGCTAAGAAGATCTGTTCATTAGGACTTCACAAGTGGTATCAGAGCTTGTAGAGAAACTCTAAATAAGAAGAACTTTATCAGATCTAGATCTCTTCCTATAAAACACAATGTATGATGAAGAACCTGCAACACAAATAGCACCAATAGAATCTCCTCAAATGGTGTCTACTGTAAAACTTCCTATCCTTAAGAAGGGTGAATATACCCTTTGGAGCATGAGGGTGGAGCAGTATCTCACTAACACAGATTATAGTTTGTGACAAGTGATCTTGAATGGTGATGGTCCTACACAACTAACAACAGATGAAAATGATGTTGAAACTGAAGTACCTCCAAAGACTGCTCAAGCACTATTAGAAAGACAAAGAGAAAGAAAAGCTAAAATCATTTTGCTTTTGGCTATTCCTGATGAGTATCAACTAAGGTTCCATGCAATAAAGGATGCAAAAACTCTATGGGCTGCTATCAAGAGTAGGTTTGGTGGTAATGTTGAATCTAAGAAGATGCAGAAGAATGTCTTGAAGCAACAATTTGAAAACTTTTCTATATCTAACACAGAAGGCCTAGATAAAGCATATGATAGGTTTCAAAAACTTATCAGCCTACTAGAAGTTCATGGTGTAGCTGTTTCTAATAAAGATGCAAATCAAAAATTCTTAAGAGCTCTACCTTCATCATAGAATAATGTAGCTTTAATTATGAGGAACAAAGCTGGTATAGATTATTTGGATATTGATGATCTATACAATAATATAAAAGTGTTTGAAGCTGATATCAAATGTTCCTCTGGATCATCTTCAAACTCTCAGAATGTGGCCTTTCTCTCTGCAGAAGACACTAGCAGCAGTAATGAAGTTAGTACTGCTAATGGTGTTCCTACTGTAGCAGGCCATAATTCTCAAGGACAAGCCTCTTCATCATCATATACTGATGAACTAATGTACTCATTCTTTGCAAATCAGCCAAGTAGTCCACAACTGGATGATGAAGACCTAGAGCAGATTGATCATGATGATTTGGAAGAAATGGACCTTAAATGGCAGGTGGCCATGCTTTCTATGAGGGTAAAGAGATTCTATAAGAAGACTGGAAGGAAATTAATCTTCAATGGCAAAGAACCTGTAGGTTTTGATAAAACTAAGGTTGAATGCTTTAACTGTCATAGAAGGGGCCATTTTGCAAGGGAATGTAAAGCACCAAGAAATCAAGGGAACAAGAATAGAGATGCAGGGTATAGGAGCAGGGACAACACCAGAAGGACTGTACCAGTAGAGACCTCTGATGCATTGGTTGTTCAGGACAATGCTTTGATTGTCCAAGATGGATTGGGATATGACTGGAGTTATGTAGCTCAAGATGAACCAACTGAGTTTGCTCTCATGGCCTACACTTCAAACTCCTCAGGGTCTGACACAGAGGTACAATCTTGTTCTAAAAACTATGTAAAAACATATGAAAAACTTCAAAAACAGTTTGATGAACAGATATAAACTCTTAATAAGGCTAATCTAGAAATTATAGCTTATCAGTTAGGCCTAGAATCTGTAAAGGCTCAATTAGTTGTTCATCAGAAAAATGAAGTTGTCTATGAAGAAAAGATTGTAGTCTTAGAATTTGAAGTAAAAGACAAAAGTAATGCTATCACTAGACTTAAAAATCAGTTAGATGAAACCTTAAGAGAAAAAGATGATTTGAAAGCTAAACTAGAACAATTTGAAACATCTTCTAAAAACTTAAAAAACTGATTAATAGTCAATTGAGTGCTAAAGATAAAACTGGTCTAGGATATGGAGATCAATTGAATGAAAATGATTCAAGTGGTAGTGAATTGTTTAATAGTGTATTTGATAGTCGTTCAAGTGATGGAGATGACAATCAAACAAATGATAGGTTCAAAAAGGATAATGGATATCATACTGTTCCTCCTTTGTAAACTGGGAACTACATGCCTCCACTAGCTGACCTATCTTTTGCAGGATTGGATGATTCTGTTTATAGGCCTACAACAAATAAGACTAGTGCTAGTGTGTCTCAAGTTGAAGCAAGTACCTCTCAAACTAGCAATACTAGTGTAGAAATGCCTAGAGTTGAATCTGTTAGGCCTAGTGGAGTTATCATTGAAGATTGGGTTAGTGATGATGAGGACATTTTTCAATCTAATGATTTGCAAGCAACAGACAAACCTAGTTTTAAAAGGATTGAGTTTACTAATGCTAGGAATGAATCTGTTAAACCTAAACAAGCTGAAAAACCTAGGATGATCACTCAAAATCCTAAGGTAGATAGAAGAGATTGGAATGGACAAATGACTCAAAAACTGGGGTTAGGATTTGGGTTTACAAAGAAAGCTTGTTTTGTTTGTGGCAGTTACAGCCATCTAATAAAAGACTGTGATTTTCATGAAAAGAGAATGGCTAAATCTGTTTTGAAAGATATGGGAAAAGTTACTGGTCATAGGGAAGTTAGACCAGTTTGGAACAACACTCAGAGAATAAATCATCAAAATAAATTTGTTCCATCTGCAGTCTTAACAAGGTTTGAAAGAGTACCAGTTAGTGCTGCCAAGCAAAGCTCTTTCAGAGCAACATCATCAACTGGTCCAGTCAAACAAGTTAATACTGCTACCCATACAAATAGAGTGAATGTTTCAAAAACACGAACAAATACTTTTCATAAGTCACATTCACCTATTATAAGGCTTTTCATAAATCAACAGCACCAAACACCAGTATTTCAAATGAAATAGTTAATACTGTCAGAGTAAAGGGTGTTAATACTGCTGGGCAAACAGCAGTTAGTGTTGTTAAGGGTAATGGGGTCACTGCTGTTAAGGCCTCAGCAGGTTGTGTTTGGAGACCCAAAATGACTGATTTAAACAATGTCTCCAAAGACAATAGTGGATCATGGGTCTCAAAAAGAGTAAATTATATATATATCCACAAGGCAGACTCAAGTCAGTAGTGGCTTGGGTCCCCAAGAGACACTGACTCTCTTACTTTTGTGCAGGGAAATCCACAACAAGCTTTGAAGAACAAAGGAATATTTGACAGTGGATGTTCCAGGCACATGACAGGGAACAAAGACTTCCTTACTGACTATCAAGACATTGATGGAGGTTTTGTTGCCTTTGGTGGTGGTACTAGAGGAGGTAAAATAACAGGTAAAGGAAAGATAAGAACAGATAAGTTAGACTTTGAAGATGTGTTTTTTGTAAAGGAACTAAATTTTAATCTTTTCTCTGTCTCACAAATGTGTGACAAGAAAAACAATGTTCTTTTCACTGAAACTGAATGTCTTGTTTTGTCTCCTGATTTTAAGCTACTTGATGAAAACCAAGTACTGCTTAGAGTTCCCAGGCAAAGCAATATGTACAGCTTTGATTTAAGGAATGTTGTTCCTTCTGGAGATTTAACTTGTTTGTTTGCAAATGCCACAATTGATGAGTCTAAATTATGGCATAGGAGGATGGGTCATGTGAATTTTAAAACAATGAATAAACTTGTGAAGGGAAACCTTGTAAGAGGTCTTCCTTCAAAGATTTTTGTAAATGACCATACTTGTGTTGCTTGTCAGAAGGGAAAGCAACACAAGGCTTCCTGTAAGACCAAGCTTGTGAGCTCTATCAGCCAACCCTTACAGATGTTGCATATGGACTTATTTGGTCCAACATCTGTTAGGAGTATCAACCATAAGACATATTGCCTTGTAGTGACTGATGACTTTAGCAGGTTTAGCTGGGTTTTCTTCTTAGCCTCAAAGGATGAGACAAGTGGGATTCTTAAGAGATTTATAATAGAAATAGAAAACCAATTAAACCATAAGGTTAAAGTAATCAGGTGTGATAATGGGACAAAATTCAAAAATAGGGAAATGAATGAATTTTGTGGATTAAAAGGGATAAAAAGGGAATTTAGTGTTGCCAGAACTCCACAACAAAATGGAGTTGCTAAGAGAAAGAACAGGACTCTGATTGAGGCTGCTAGAACTATGCTAGCAGACTCACTTCTACCTATTGTATTTTGTGTTGAAACAGTTAATACTGCTTGTTATGTTTTGAATAGGGTTTTAGTGACAAAGCCTCATAACAAGACACCCTATGAACTTATAATTGGCAGACCTCCAATCATAAGTTTCATGAGACCTTTTGGATGTCCTGTTACTATCCTAAATACCCTAGACCCTTTAGGCAAATTTGATGGGAAGGCTGAAGAAGGGTTTTTAGTTGGGTACTCTGTAAATAGCAAAGCCTTCAGAGTATTTAATTCTCAAACCAGAAAAGTTGAAGAGAATCTGCAAGTAAACTTTCTTGAAAATAAACCAAATGTTGCAGGACAAGGACCTAACTGGCTTTTTGATATTGATTTCTTAACAAATTATATGAATTATCAACCAGTTACTGCAGGGAATCAAACTAACAAAAATGCAGGTCCACAAGAAACTAATGGTAATACAGGTTTGAAGAAAAATGTTGATGCTGGACGATCTGAAGAAAAGAATATGTCTACTCAACAATATATTGTGTTCCCATTATGGTCTTCTATCTCTTCAAGCAACAAGAGCTCAGATAAAACAGATGAAGATGATACAGCTGATGATGTTGCTGGTGAAAAGCCAGTACAAAAACCAGCAAGTGAGAATGAACAAGCCTTAAAGAATGTTCTTGATAAGATGATGGATAAATAGAAGGAGGATAAAGAGCAATCAGATGTTGTTAGAAAAGAGTTTGAAGCACACTGTAACAGGCAGAATCTTTTAGGGAAGACTACTAGAGCTAGCAGCACTAACAGTTATAATACTGTTAGCACACCAGTTAATACTGCTGGTGCATCAAAAAAAATTGGTGATGTTGGATCATCATTTGTTCCTCTTAGTAAATTCACTAATCTTCCACATGATCCACTCATGCCTGATTTGGAGGATACTGCTGAAGTTCCAAATACTAGCATTTTTGGCAGTGCTTATGATGATGATGATTTAGACACTTGCAAATTCCTTATGTGATCAAGTTGTGGGTGTAGAGGCTGATTTCAACAACATGGAACCTTCCACTGTTGTCAGTCCTATTCCCACAACTAGAGTGCACTCTATTCATCCTAAAGATCAAATAATTAGAGATCCAAGGTCAGCAGTACAAACAAGGGGCATGACAAAGAAGAGTTCTGGAGAACATGCTATGATTAGCTACATCCAAAAGCATAGAAGGTCAAATCACAAAGATTTCCAAAATTGCTTATTTGCATGTTTCCTCTCTCAGCAAGAACCCACAAAGATAGCTCAAGCCCTTAATGATGAAAGTTGGGTTGAAGCAATGCAAGAAGAGCTGCTTCAGTTCAAGATTCAAAAGGTTTGGACCCTAGTTGACTTACCTTATGGCAAGAAAGCTATTGGCACAAAGTGGGTGTATAGAAATAAGAAAGATGAAAGGGGGATAGTAGTTAAAAATAAAGCTAGGCTGGTTGCACAAGGATACAAACAAGAAGATGGTATAGATTATAATGAGGTTTTTTCTCTTGTTGCTAGGATTGAAGCAATCAGGTTATTTTTTAGCCTATGCATCATTTATGAATTTTCTTGTGTACCAGATGGATGTTAAAAGTACCTTTCTCTATGGCACTATTGAAGAGGAGGTATATGTAAGCCAACCTCCAGGTTTTGTGGATCTAAAATTTCTAGAAAAAGTTTATAAGGTGGAGAAAGCCTTATATGGTCTACATCAAGCTCCTAGATCTTGGTATGAAACACTTTATACCTATCTATTGGATAATGGATTTCACAGGGGACAAATTGACAAGATTTTGTTTATAAAGAGAGTCAAGGGTGATATTCTACTGGTATAAGTATATGTAGATGACATCATCTTTGGTTCTACTAGAAAGTCTTTGTGTACAGATTTTGAGCAAATTATGCACAAAAGGTTCTAAATGAGTTCCATGGGGGAACTCACTTTCTTCTTGGGTTTACAAGTCAAGCAGAAAGATGATGGGATCTTCATTAGTCAGGACAAGTATGTTGGTGAAATCTTGAAGAAATTTGGCTTTTCTAGTATAAGGACAGCCAGTACTCCTATGGAAACCAACAAGGCTTTAGCAAAAGATGAAGAAGGTGAGGATGTTGATGTCCATTTATACAGGTCAATGATTGGGTCATTGATGTATCTTACATCCTCAAGACCAGATATTATGTTCTCTGTTTGTGCTTGCTCAAGATTTCAAGTTCAACCAAATAGTTCCATATGGTTTTGCAGTAAAAAGAAATCTTTAGATACCTAAGGTAGACCCAGAATGCCTTGGTATCCTAAGGACTCTCCTTTTATATTAGAAGCTTTCTTAGATAGTGATTATGCAGGTGCTAGCTTGGACAGGAAATCCACAACAAGAGGTTGTCAATTTCTTGGTTCAAGGTTAATCTTGGCAGTGTAAAAAGCAGACTGTGGCGGCTAACTCAACTACTGAAGCTAAGTATATTGTTGCTTCTCAATGATGTGGTCAAGTGCTTTGGATCCAAAATCAGTTGTTAGATTATGGATATAATTTTATGCAGACAAAGATTCATGTTGACAATGAGAGTGCTATTTGTGTTGTCAAGAATCCTGTCTATCATTCTAAAACAAAGCATATAGAGATTAGGCATCATTTCATTAGAGACTCCTATGAGAAGAGATTGATAGAGATGGTCAAGATACACACTGATAATAATGTAGCTGATTTGCTCACTAAAGCTTTTGATGTGAGTAGATTTAATTTTCTGGTGGCAAGCATTTGTATGCTTAATCTATAGTTGCATGGTCTCAGGGGAGGTTAATGGTGTATAAGTGCAGTGGATTATACACAAGTGCTATTTGGATTGAAATTGGAAGGTAAATATGATGATTAATTACTTAGTACTGTTGGGCTTAGCTTTCACTACTTGAAGAAACTTTGTACTGCTGGTACAAAAAGTTTATACTGCTAGGCTTAGTTAGTGCTGCTCAAAAGTGTTTAAAGATGATTTTGATGGATATATTGGGTTCATGATGCTCTTTGG
Source organism: Tanacetum coccineum (assembly GCA_026074375.1). NCBI lineage: Eukaryota > Viridiplantae > Streptophyta > Magnoliopsida > Asterales > Asteraceae > Tanacetum > Tanacetum coccineum. The sequence goes on from BQNB010012030.1 coordinate 59,762, forward strand.
ACTGGTTTTAAGAGTTAAACATGGTGAGAAGTTAGTTAATACTGCCAGGCTTACTTTATGCTGTTGGGCCAACAGTTAGTACTGCCGGGCATAAAGTTAGTGCTGCCAGGCAAACTTAGTACTGCTGGGTTACCGTTAGAGAAATAACCGCTAGGGGTCTATTGTGTAATTATAATGATTTCTTCTTCAAGAGGTTTCCTAAACTCTATAAAAATCATTCTCAATCACACTTTAACCTCACCTAATTTCTCTCATACTCTCTAAATTCACAAACCCTAATCGATTTTTCTCACCGACCAACTGAATTCATCAACTATGGCTGATCTTGCATTCGTTCAACAACATAACATGGTTGCTTATTTGGAAAAGAATGATGGGAATGCAGATTTTCATCAGATATTGGACTTCTTGACTTCTAGTTCGATCAATTTTGCTCTCACTGTAAGTCCAACTATCTATGCTTCATATATTGAACAGTTTTGGAACACTGCTAGTCTCAAAACAATCAATTCTGAGAAGCAAATACATGCCAACGTAGATGGCAAGGCTGTGGTAGTATCAGAATCATCAGTGAGGAGAGATCTTCACTTGAATGATGAGGATGGTACTGCTTGCCTAACAGTTAATGAAATTTTTGAAAACCTTGCACTGATGGGATATGAAACAGCTTCTGACAAATTAACTTTTTACAAAGGTTTCTTTTCTCCTCAGTGGAAGTACCTAATACATACCATCCTTCATTGCTTAAGCTCAAAATCTACTTCATGGGATCAATTTTCTACAAATTTAGCTTCTGCAATTATTTGCTTAGCAAAGGGTCAAAAGTTTAATTTTTCTAAATTGATTTTTGATGGTATGTTAAGGAACTTGGATCCAAAGAAGTTTTTAATGTATCTAAGGTTTTTGCAATTATTCTTGAATATTCAACTTCCAAATTTGGTGATACCTTTTAATGATATTTATGAAACACCAAAGCTTACTAAAAAGGTCTTTACAAATATGAGGAAGCCAGGAAAAGGATTTTCAGGCAGAGTCACACAATTGTTTCAAAATATGTTGGCTCCTCCAGTAGTAGTTGGTGAAGGTTCAGAGCAACCCACTGAACCCCAACCCACATCTTTTACTGCTCCTCAAGAAATTTTAACTCAAGTTGCTACTGCTACTGCATCACAACCACCAAAAGACCCAAACACATATAGGAGAACCAAAAAAGGTTGGAACACCAAGGTACCTCAGTCTGGTGGTTCCCCTAAAAAGGTTGGTGATGAGGCTATCAATGAGGAGATGCTTGATAGTGTGGAAAGGGCTATCACTACTGATGCTAGCTTAGATGCAACACGGGATAATGATAACATCACTAAGACCCAATCCACGGCAATACTTAATGAGCCTCATCCTCAAGGAGAAGGTTCAGGTAGTGGTCCCTGGCGCTAAGAAACCATGGGGGGGTGCTCCTGCTCAGACTAGGTCTGAAAGAGTGCTTGAACGGCGCATTAAACCACCTCTCTAAGAAGGTTACACATATGGAAGTAGGGAGGGAAAGATGGAAAATCAAATTGAATTGACGGCTAATGTACCAATCACACCCCATGATTCACCTCTCCTAGGAGGTTACACACCTGGAAGTGATGAGGGTAGACTGAAACTACAGGAATTGATGATTATGTGTACAAAATTGTCAAAACAGGTGCTTGACCTAGAGAAAGAGAAGGATGCTCAAGCTGTGGAGATCCTCAGACTAAAGAAAAGAGTCAAGAGATTAGAAAGACAAAGGAAGTCAAGCACCTCACAACCAAGAAGGAGGAAATATGGACAGGTTGAGTCTTCAGATGATCATTTGGATGAGGAGGATGCATCCAAACAAGGGAAGAAAAATGACAAAACCAACCCCATGCTTCATGAAAGTAACTTTGATGGATTTGATGATGAGACAGTTGATGATGCTACAACTGGAGTTAGTACTACGAGTGCACCAGTTACTACTGCTGGTGTAGCTATTAGTACTGCTAAGCCTAGAACTCCTCCTACAACAACAACAGTCTTTGATAATGAATATGTTACTATGGCAATGGCTCAGACTCTGATAAAGATGAAGGAAGAAAAAGCTAAAGAGAAGGGAGTTACTTTTAAAGATGTTGAAGATTCTTCTAGACATGTCAGATCAATAACTACACTTCAACCTCTTCCATCCATTGATCCTAAAGACAAAGGCAAAGGTATCCTAGTTGAAGGAGAACCTGTCAAAGTAAAAGGAAAAGATCAAGGGTTAGCTCAAATTGAGAGTGATATAGAGTTAGCTCACAGATTACATGAGGAAGAATTGGCTGAAATAGAAAGGATACAAAAAGAAAAAGTAGCACAAGAAGAAGTTTCAATGGCTGCAATCTATGAAGAGTATGATACTATTCAATCCAGCATTGATGCTGATGCTTTGTTTGCTGCAAAGCTCTAACAGGAAGATAGAGAGCAGTATACAATTGAAGAAAGAGCAAAGTTTTTGGCAGAAACAATAGCAGCACAAAGGAAGTTTAGAGCTGCTCAAAGGGCTGTAGAGATCAAAAGTAGACCACCTACCAAAACATAATTTAGGAATCTGATGATGACTTATCTGAAGAATATGGGTGGTTACAAACACAGTCAGCTAAAAGGAAAGACTTATGAAGAAATCCAGGGACTGTATGAAAGGGAACAAAAGTTCATACATAATTTTGTCCCTATGGATTCTGAAAAAGAAGAAAAGAAGTCAATGGAGCCAGAGAGTGAAGGAAAGAAAAGTAAAAGATTGAAAAGAGCTGCAGGATTATATGCAACACAGAAGTCACCCAAGAAACCAAAAGTAATGAAATCTATAAAGAATGTTACAGAAGAAGAAGCAGCAGAGTATGAGAAGGAGAAGGAAGAACTCAGGTTAAGCTTAAAGATAATTTTTGGTGATGACAGTGAAGTAAACTATGAACCACTATCCAAAAGATTTCCTATTGTAAATTAGGAATATAAGTTGTTGGGCAAATATGGGATGAAAACAGACAAGTAAATATGTTTACAATTAACAGAGCTGATGGAAGTTCAAGCTATCATGGAGACATGCAAGGCTTCTTAAGAAGACTTGACAGGCAAGACTTGAATGACCTATACAGGTTAGTTCAGGAAAGGTTTTAAGATCATCCTCTTGAAGGACATGATTTGTTGCTTTGGGGAGATTTAAGGATGCTATTTGACCCAGATGAAAAAGATGAAATGTGGATGAATCAACTGGATTGGAAATTGCTAAATGGTGAAGTTATATGGATAGTTGTGGAGTTTACACTCTGTTTTTGGGATGGTACAACCTATGGAGATTAATCATGCTAGTAGAGAAAAGTTCCCACTTATCAAGGATTTATTAAAGTGAAGATGCTGAACTGTAGTTAGAAGTTGAAGATGAAAGTCTATGGCATTTGAGTTATCAAGTTTATCAATTCATGCTTAAGATAGTAAAAATGTTTTGGAAATCCTCAATAATGACCAAGATTCTTAAACTAAATAAACTTGATGATTTGATAAGTAAATATCATGTTTATGGGAGGATTGCTGGGAATTTTGAGTTACTACTGCCAGCACTACTTTACTATTGCTGGTTCAAGATTGATACTGCTGCTAAAGACTGAAGAAATAGACTAAGTAGTTAGTACTGCTAGTTATATTAGTTAGTACTGTCAGTACATTGTTAGTATTGCCAGTATAGTTAGTACTGTTAGTATTATATAGTTAGTACTGCTAAAGTGATATGCATGAGATATATTAGGAATAGATATGCATTATCATTGTACGCATTTTGTAAGCCCATTAGGGTTTCCTTGGTGTATAAAAGGAACCCTACGACATAGTTAGAATTATCAATTCATAGTTAGTTATTCTGTAACCTAGGCAGAATATCTGCAATCAATATATATAAAGTTTTTTGTATACTTTGTTCTTCTTTGTATTACAAGTTAGATTTCGCATAACTTGTAGTATTAACAATCATAGTTTCTCATATAGTTAGTTTGGATTTATCCAAGTTAACTAAGCCTTAACAAGCTAAGAAGATCTGTTCATTGAGACTTCACAACTAGCAACCGTAAATTAAACTTTAATATAACAGGGTAGGTTAAGGTGTAAGGGGGTAACGAAACAAATAATTGGTGTAAATTCCTAAAATAATTGGTGTAAGGGGGTCTCGATTAGATATACCAAGTCAAGTTCTAAAGTCTACAACATCACCGACACACTCATATTTTGTGGATTTTGGGTAAACATTTGGAAACGGAAAGGTTAAATCCTCACAATATCTAACAAGGGTTATTGTGTGCGGGTTATGTGACAAGTAATTTCACAAAAGTATGCTTGAAATTTTTTTTAAAATTTAAGCATAATTTAAGCTTTTTATTGTGAAAAATAGGACAAGTAAATATTCTAATTCTATCCCCCCACTTGAATTATACAACGTCCTCGTTGTATATATAAAACATTAAATACAGGAATTTAAAAAGATTTAGAATGAGAAACTCCGCTTATATTTGCTCGGTAGATTCTCCAATTTGTGTTTATTGAGCCAGATTGTGTTGAACAGATGCCTTGAAGTTTCAAGACTCCAACACTTCAAGATTTCCAGATTTGTAGATTCTCACCAACATCGTCGTTTTTTGTTTAGAAGGTCCTGTGTTAAGCATAAGAAAAACAAGTGCAATTCTATCTCCGGTGTATTCGTTTGGTTAGACTCGAAATAATAACCTAAAACTATATAGGAAATCGATACGCCGTATCCATACCCCAGGATACGTTGTATTGATACCTATATACGTTGTATTCATTTAATGAATACGTCGTATAGACTGTGCTGAAAATAAAGACTGGATAACGTCCAGATAGTCGATACGCCGTATCCATGGGGTTTGGATACGCCATATAGACAGTCTGGGAAGACAGACTCGATAAAAATTAAAAATACATTCTGGGTTGTCTCCCGGCAAGCACTTTTGTTTACGAAAAAGTCTTTAAGTTAGACTTGCCCCAATTTACTCCCATCCTTATAAAACAATTTGGGGTCAAACGGGATGCCAAATGGCACATACAGATTCTTGATTAGGAAAATGAATGGCATCCCTTTGTTAAGATGATTCCAAGTCATGATATTAAAATTTAATTCCTTGATAAAAGTTTTAGTTTTGAAAATTTTATTTGATGTATCATGACTTGTTTCTAAAAGCTTATTTGACCCATGTGCATAGGCACCATCATCGGTATTTATTACATCAGGTAATGGTTTGACAGATAAATCCCCCTAAGAGTGTTCAATATCGATTTTATCATCACCATTGTCCTTATCTAATTTTGAATCATCGTGATAAATTATGTTAAAATGAAATAGATCATTAAAGTGTAAAACATTTTGTTCCTTTTCATCACATTCGGACAATGATGTTTCATCTTTCAAATTAAATACATCGATATGTTGATGGTTTAAAATCAGTTTAGTTAATAAATCTGATTTAGACGTTTGAGCATCATTATAAACAGTGGTAGAAATTCTTTCTCAAAATCATTAAAGTAGTCTAAATCATCAAAGTAACTGACCATAGGCTCGGGTGATGGAAGCAAAGGCATATTGACTTTATCATAATCTTTTTCCGAATCCTTTTTCAAATCATTGACAGAAATCATTTTATAAGAAAACAAGTTTTTGTCGAAAAGTATTGTGTAATCCTCATCATCGATTTCGTCAAACGATATTCTAAAATCAATGTCATAATTGTTAAGAGAACTTACTGTAGGCTCACACGAGAGTGTTGCTTTAGATGTTAACGTGTCGTTAAAGACTATAGCTGGGAATTCAGTTTCAACAGATCCGAGGTCGTGAAGATCGTCATCAACCCTGATCTTTCCATGTGTAGCAGTTTGCCAATTAATCTTGTTTCTAATAGCAGTTTGCCATAGTAAGGTTTGGATCGTCCATCCTAAAATAATCTTGCTAGAATTTTTTTTAAATAACCAATACGTCGTATTCAGTGAACTAAATACGCCATATAGAATAAACAAACAAGCATGAATTTAAACTACTCTAAATTACACTAATCCTAAGGGTTAGATCTAATCTAATGTTAAAACCAAAATATCAAAATAAAAATCAAGATTAAATTTCAATCCTCGGCAACGGCGCCAAAAACTTGATGTGTCGTTGTGTGGTGTATATTTTATTGATTCAAGTTTAAAATTTATATTTTGCCGACTTAACCAAAAACAACACTTTAACGGGCAGTGTACCCGATCGGTAGTAGGTTCATGTTAAGAAGGGTGTCGATCACTGAGAGCGAGGTTAAATCTATCAATTTAATTAATATCTTGGTTATCTAATCTATGTTAAATCTATTCTAATCTAAACCTATGTCAGTCTAAATCCTAATTCTAACGAGAAAATAGGGTTTTCAGCCTGAGAGACTGGCATAGTTTGGTTGGTGACTACAATCAATTCAAGACACAGTTACCCACGCAAGCTAATAGACAAAAGATAAAAGAGTCGTCGAACCTTATATAAGAAAACTGTATTAACCATTATTAATCTGATTAGAACATTGGTTTGTTTATTTAGTGCAATGATTTCTTCTCTCGAGGTGGCATATCATTCTTAAGACTTAGCCGTTGCATCATCCTAAGACCTAGACACATTAATTCTGTCACAATTAAAGCATCCGCATAAAGCATTCTTATTTGCTGATTATAATCTATCTTAGGGATTAAAGTAATGGTGATCTTGTTAAACCCTAACTCATAAAGACTTTACCCACTTACCGTTTAATGGCAATCTATACACTAGTAGTCCACTTGTCCAACTATCCAATGGAATAAGAACATTATTTGTTGAATTATCTAGGTCACCTGCTAGTCAACACGATCAATAAACCATCGGCAATATCCAATTAACTAGTTAAGCCCGAAGCGTATCCTAGACACAGACTTAGAAGGACAATACTTGGTAACTATTATTCTATATGTTATAATTACTATATGGATAGCTAGTCCCGACCATCTATGTCATTTGGTCCACTTTGCTAAGATCCAGTTGAATGATTAGGTCCGCATACAAAAGCGGCGTAACAAGTTATACAATGATAAACATAAACAAGAGCACTCACGCTAAATCAAAAAATCAATATAAGCAAATACAAAACATTCAGATCTCATATTAAGGCTATACCCGAAGATTAGCCTTCAAAACCGTTCATAATATATTCAAGAATAATAGTTTAAGCCAGGTAAACTAACCGAGTTAACGAATGAGTACCAAAAACTAAACAATTGCTAAAGATATTGAATACAACAACGATGTCCTCTATATGGAAATTGAATACGATGCTCGACCCCTTCTGCTCTTTTCTCCTCTGAAAGTATAATAGACTTTTTGGTGGTTAGGTATCGAGAATATGAATTAGCACACTTAAAACTCGTTTTTGAGTTTTTCTATTTTTAAAGTGTCTGGAAGTCGTTGGATACGGCGTAATCATGTATAGGATACTGCGTAATTGGTGATTGTCTTTGGAGTATGGACCAACATTTGATACTACCAGAAAATTGTAATTGATTCTAATCTGAATAAGTGTAATTGAGTCCTCAGATACGGTTAATTGAGATCTTCATTTCCTTTTGTGGTCTTTGATGAAGTGAAGGCAACGAATACGACGTATCTTCCTTTATGTATCTGGCAGTATTGGTCTTCAGAACATTACTCATCAAAATATCTTCATTTAAAACAATCCAGAATGCACAGCCCTTTTGCAAAGTTTATACCATTAACTTCCATAAATTACTAGCAATTCTCAAATATAAACGATTAAGTAACAATTCTTTACAATAACTATACAAAATGGGTTAATAACATGGGATAAATGATGCTATAAAATAGACTTTATTTGATGTCATCACCAACTTATTAACCAAAGCAGCTAGTCCATCATTGCTACTACTGCTTCTAATATTCCTGCTTGTTGTTCCGTCATGCCATTTTTAGGAATGGTCAGCCATGGTCTGAATTGTTGTGAGAGCTTGCGTCGGTGTCATCCCAGGGATTGGTCCCCGTAAATCAAGCAATTGACGGTTCATAGTGCTCAAACCCTTATAAAAGATATTTACCTTTTGATGACTATTAATGTCGTGAGTAGGGCACTTGTATAGCAGGTCATTATACCGCTCCCAAGCCTGATATAATGATTCGTCTCCATCTTGCTTGAAGTTGTGAATATCTTCAAGCTGCTTTGCGGTCATGGAAGGTGGGCAATACCTTTGGATAAAAGCCTTTTTGAGGAGATCTCAAGTATTGATAGTTCCTGGGGCGAGTTTGTCCACCCACCTTTTTGCGGCTCCAGTAAGAGTAAAGGGAAAAACTCAGAGCATGACTGAGTCTTTCAAGACTCCAGGAATATTGAATAAGCCAACGATGCTGAGGAACCGATTAATGTGATTGTGAGTATCCTCGTCTTTGTTCCCTAAGAAAGTTTCTTCCCTCAATCCGCGCATGAATTGACTCTTGATTTCGAATTGACATTGCCTCCGATTTCAGGTTTAATCGTGCCCAGTGCCTGGTTTTCTAGTGATAATGCTAAGTATTGTTCCATGGTGAGAGTATTGACGTCTACTCCTGCCATAGTTCCTGCAGATATAGAGTTTAGGGAAAGAAGAGAAATAATGAAATAGTCAAATTAATTCTAATTTTTAGCTCCCCGGCAGCGGCGCCAAAAACTTGATGCGTATTTTCTTTTAAATATAAATTTATCAAGTTTTAATATTTATAAAACTCGATCTACCTTACAACGCACTAACGGGCAGAAAACCCGATCGTGGGTAGTATAGAATGGTAAATCCGAGGTTGTCCCAAGAGCTAAGTTGTAATTAGTTTTAATTTGAAATTTCACGTTTAGAAAATGGTTTTGAATTAAATTGGAATAAATAACAATAAAATAAATTTAAAAAGTTGGAGATATCAAGAGAGAAAACGTGGTAACCTAGTTACTTCATTACTACTGTTATGAAAATGTCCTCTTGTGCAATGTCAAAGTATGGTTTCATTAGTGGGTTCTAAGGTCGATAGACTTAAATAGGTATATTTAGTATATCCTATACTCCCTGCGATTCTGAATTAGTCCAAATCGTATAGGAGGTAGGTTATCCAGGTTGCAGTGATTAATCCTAATTATTCCCAAAACTTTTCTAATAACCTATGCAGATTATTAACCCCCTCTAAAAGAGTTCATGTGCTTTTTAAGTATATTGAATGATAATGTGCGGAGACCGATTAGTTCCTATACTAGGGACGAATAACCACTCCTTCCTAGTACCTGATGGATCCCATATTGACTAGATACTCTAATAATGGGGCAAGCGAGGTCTAAACCACTCATACTACCAAAACCCAAGGTTAAATGATAGTTAAGGAATATATAATGAAACCATAATCTAACAGGAAACAAACATCATAACAATGGTAGTTACATAAGTAGATCAGCACTTTAAGTGCTTAGCCGCTCATGGTAACGGAAACACAGCAAGAAATAGAAGAAATCATAGATTGAAAGCTCATAATTCTTACAGTATTCGTATTTGAACGATTAAATACAAAAAGTAAATAAAGTGTGATCTCCTTTGGACTCCAGGTGGAATTCTTTGAAGGTATGAAAGTTAAACAAGCAATGTATCTCACCCTAAGATTTGTGAAACAGTTATAAAACAAGTTAAAGCAGGGCTATGAGACTCACCTTTAGCAATGTGGTGAATCGAATTGTTATAAAGTAAACGAGCATGTACACGAGCAACTAAACAAGTTTATAAACGAGCATGTATTCTCCCCAAAAACAGTTCAAAACAAGTAAAATAGGGGCTATGAGACTCACCTTTAGCAATGTGGTGAATAAGAAAATAATCAACAAGAGTAAACTAGCAACGATCTCAAACGCGACCTAATTAATATCGAGACACTTTAGACTTATGCAATGAAGTGAAATGATGCATGTGTTTTATAAAATTTATATCACCAATACACGTTTTCGTTTGAATTTTATAAGTCAAAAAGTGGTTTACGTCGAAGTTTAATAATTATTTTCATGTTTTGACACTTTTCAAAAAATGACTTTTTGTGCAACTTTTGTGACCCGTATCTTGCTCGTTTCTTAACATTTTCGCCCAAACCCGACGCGTATGAAAAGTATTTAAAGTGCACTACAACATTTTCCTACTCACCATATACCTTATTCAACCTCCAAGATACTCAAAAACTACCCCCAAAGTGACTAGATCACCCTCTTTTACAAAGAAAACATGTTCACATTTTAGAAACAGTTTTTGCCAACTTTGAAAGGCCGTAACTTCTTCGTTACTTAACTTCAGAACTCGATCTTGTACATTCTGAAAAACTAGAGTCCGAGGATTACAAAAAGCTTCTTGTGACCTTTTTACCAGTTCTGACTCTATACGGCTCAAAAACATACTTGAAGTTACTACATCATAACTAGTTTCGACACTTAGAAAGATGTACAGTTTTCCAGCAAACAATTAGTTTTTGTTCGATTTTAAAAAGGGCATAACTTCTTCGTTATAAGCCCGGTTTTAGTGATTCAAGCGGCCATACCAACATTATAAAGACTACTATCTATGACACACATCCATTGTTGCAATATCCAACTTTTTGCTACCTAAAACTAACCTAAAGGACAACCCCTCCTCCATCTACTATTTCTTAGTTTTTCACCACTTTTCGCCAACAAAACCAACAAATCCATACTAATCGTAATCCCTTTTACCAATATTCATCAAAAACATATCTAAGAACATACCAACATATTTTTACCATCATATATATATTAAACAAACCAACATATTACATAAACACAAAAACCATATATATAAGCTTTTACATCTTTTTAAAAGTATAGTTTTACACAAACAATATGGTGATATATTTTCTTGAAAAGTAAGATGATACAAGAGATGATATGAATGAAATAAGGGTAGTATGATACTTACAAAGTGCAAATGAGATGAAAATACTTAGACTAGCAAAAACTCCAACTACTTGCAAAAATACCAAGAACTTTTATAAAACCCTAACTTGAAACCCTAGCTTAGATTTTTGAACAAACCCTTGAAAACACCTTGAACCACATTATATTAACACCCTTTAACACTAAACTAGCCTGGAAATACTTAATAACAAATTTTGAACCCTAACCCTAAATGGGTTTTAAGCCGTGAACTTCTAAGAGAAAAGAGAGAGGAGAAATTTTATGTAGTGTGCTAGAATGATAACCCTAGCTCTTGGTAATGTTATGTATATATAGGCAAGTGAAAAGGGTTAGGATAAGTGTTGACTTGTCAACATAAGAGGTGTAGAAAACCAATGTGAAAATGACTTGTATGGGAGGTCATTTATCAAGTTCTTACATAACCATGTGCTAGCTAAGTATTCAAAAATGTTCTTTTTTATTTAAATGTGCATTGAAATTTTTAAAGACTAGGAGGGGGATTGTTTTATTTAATTTTTGAATATGAAGTGTATAAATGTTAAGTTTTTGAGGTAATATGCAAAGGTGGTGAATTATTTGAGGTTACATGCATGCATGAAATGAAAAATGCAAAACATGAGCGATTTACGTAAAAATATGAAATGCAAATGTACACGACCTATGTAACATTTTTGTGATGTCCATAACATACATGTTATTTGTAGACTATACTTAGTCTAAAGTTGGTGTGCGTCCAAAGACGTTTTTCAGTGTACGCGGGATAACTTCCTAGTTATAGGTCAAATTGAGTATGCAAAATATCTAAAGTAAAAATAGTGCAAGTTAATAGTATAATATTAACCTGGAAAATTCCGGTTGTCACACTTAATGATGTAAAACCTCTTATGCCATGTATCTTTCCAGTGTTGGATAGAAAGTCGTGCTTCTTTGTTAAACATTTTGAATTCCTTCTGTACCCATCTGGTTAAGTGCTCTTCCAGATCATTCTTGGTAATTGGAGTTGCATGGATCTTATGAAGTGAAATCACATATTCTTTTCCTTAGTAATCCCCTTTTTCAGATGGAATAGGTCCTTATTGTATAAATACCTTGGGGGCTCATTCGGATTTCTTTGTAGACCATAGAATACTGGAGCATCTTTATCTGGAATTATCAAATCCTCCTGCGTGCTTTAACACGTAATTTGATTTATTTTTTTGCTTGCTCGAGATGGTAGGCGTACTCTTCTTCATTACTGAACTGATTCTTCATCATATCTTTTAATGTAGCCTCCATTCTTTTATGATCAGCAATTGTTGGTACTCGCTTGTTAAACCTCAGTAACTCATTTAGCAATTCTGGTGATTCATCTTCAGGAATCACCTCATCTTCATCTACTTATGGAATCTCAACCCACGCATCATATTCTTGTTGTTGTGGTTGTTTTGATGATGTTGTGTTGGATTCGTTTGCTGGTTGTTTTGATGAAGAACCCTTTATATACTTGGACCCTCTTGATATCTTTTTGATTTTCGCACTATTCTCCCCCTCAGGAAGAGAATCATCATCAAGATGGTCGTCATGATCACGCTTGTGAAACGCATCGTGTCTGTAAGATTCGGTTGGAGCAAAAGACTTCTCATATTTTGCCTTAAGTGCATTCCTGATGAGGTGTCATTTTATACACTTTTTCAGGGTGATTTAACCCCCTAAATCATGCAAATATGCCCAGATTATATGCTTAATCATTTGTTTTCATATTTTTAGCACTTGGGTGGATTTTGGAGAAAATGCATGTGACTTAGGCTTATTTGGAGAAGAAACAGACAAGACTATGACTCTACACTAAATCTCTTGAAGAAATCATCATTCAAACGGTGGAGACGGTGTCGCCAACTCTTATGACGTCGTCAAAACTTGATAAAGACGGCGTCAGGAGTATTAAGACGGCGTTAGAATATAGCCACCTTAAATGAAACCCTAGAAGCTTCATCGAAGCGATGGCGTCAGGAATTCAGTGACGTCGTCGCGGTCTGGTCTCTATATATACAAACTCGTTTTAGAGTTTTTAGTGTGTAAGTTTTGGGAGAAAATTCCTAGTTTTAGAATACGATTTTAGCAGCCTTTGGGCTCGTTTTTAGGGTGTTAAAACCCTTTTGTAACAGCCTCAACTGCATGATTTAATCAAGTGAAGTTCATTTATCCCTTATCATTTAATATGTATATATGTTTAGTGATAGATTCTTGTTCTTCTTCTTTATTTACCATGCAAGGCTAGATCTATTAGTATTTACTTATGATTGCATGAAACTTAATTTGTAGATACTTTTTATTTTGTTTCTTGTGATAGATGTGCGCATTAGGATTTAGAAAACTAGCTATAAGATATTAAATTAGCATAGACATCTAGGGAAACGTGAGTGTGTAGAAAGGATACCATCGGTAACAGTCTTCATATTACCTTACCCCTAATATGGTTAATCCCTCTTAAGTGTTTTAAATGCATGTAATGTACTCTTAGGGGCCTTGTAATAGTCTTCATACTACCTTACTTGTGCGTTGCCTTAACTGAATATTACATAGACATCGGGTTCGTGTAATTCATTCATGACTTAGGAAATACTTACACAGGTCATCACAATGGTGACAAAGCAACAAGATTAGGAGAAGCAAACTAAGGAATAGTGCATGATTAAGTAAATACGTTCGTTTACCATATAGTTATAACCAAAGTAGTTTTGATTTATATTTAGTTTAATTAGCTAAAACAAACCAACCTCTCAAACCATGATATTTACCTGCTTTTATAATAATATAAAAAGACAAAAAGAATCTTCTCTCAACCTCATAGACCTTTGTTAGATTCTATTCAAGCTTTCCCAGCCTATTCCCTTAGAGAACGATAACAACCCCTGAGTCTTGCCTATACTATACTACAATAATTAGGTACACTGCCTAGGGAGTTGTAAAACTTTGTGTTGAATCTTATGACGACTGCACATCAAGTTTTTGGCACCGATGTGTGGGGAATAGTTAGGTTTTGACCATTTTTTAACTTAGGTCTACTCGCTTAATTCCTATCAAGTAAGATGTTATTTTTAGTATATTAGCTTTCTTGTAGTCTATCTTTTCTTCATGTTATTTGTTTGTAATCCATTTTCGTTGACCTCCATGGGAGACGAAAATCCTATCCATACTCTTGGAAATTACTCTAAACCTAGCCACAAGGGCTATCAAAACACCATTGAGCTCCCCAAAGGGAACAATGTGGTGCCTCTACGATCTGACATCATCCGGTTGGTGCAAAACGGATGCTCATTCCACGAACTTCTGTCCGCGGATCCAAACCAACATCTCAATGATTTTTTTAAACTTGTAGACTCACTTGACCTTGATGTTGCAAATGGGTAAAGAACGCGCCTGCGTTTATTTCAATTTTCCCTTCATGATCAAGCTAGCAACTGGCTTGAATGTCTTCCAGCGGGATCCATCTCCACATGGGAGGATCTTACTACTCGTTTCCTTGCTTAATTCTTTCCACCAAGAAGGACTGCAAAACTCTGCAATGACATCTTGATGTTCCAACAACATCAAGGAGAGTCTCTTTCTGAACCATGGACTCGTTTCAAGGACTTATTCCAAAAAGTCCCCCATCATGGCATCGATCTTTGGCTCCAAGTCCAAATCTTTTATGACCATATCAATCCCGCCACAAGATGAATCATTGATCAATCGGCTGGTGGTAAGCTTTGTGATAGAAACGCCGAAGAATCCTTGGCGCTATTAGAGGACCTAGCCCTCTATGACAACGAAAGTTAAAACAACCCAAGGGACTTCGCTAAATCAGTCAAGGCAATCTCTTTGCCCCAAGATGTCCCGAGTACATCCGATCGTTGTCTCATTAAGCTCGATAATCAAGTTTAACGCTTGATGGAAGCTCATCTTACTCCTAAGCAACATGTTCAAGTGCACAAATTCTATTCTTCATGCAAGATCTGTAGTGGTCCCTACGATACTCAATATTGCATGGAAAACCCCAAGCAAGCTTTTGTTAATTACGCATCCTCGCGTACTGACGAAGCTAGAGGCAAGTGGTTCACTTTTAAACCCGAGCAAAACAATCTTGGTGACACCTATAATCTGTCATGGAAAAGTCACCCAAACCTTAGGTGGAGACAACCTTAAAATTCTCAAAATAATTTTTCAAACCCACCTAATCAGTTTCAGCCTAACGATTCGTTCCCAAACCACTCCTTCAACAACAATCCTCAAAGTTTTAACAATCAATCAAATCTTAAAGGATTGGTGTCCAACTTTATGGCATCTCAGGATGCTAGATTGTCTAAGTTTGAAGCCGATTTCAAACAACAACAAAGCGAGATGACCAAAAAAATTGACATAGTTTTGAAGGCCATCACTAATCGAATAACGAGATCACTCATGGTTAAGAACCTAAAACTGAATGTTAACTCCACCTCTCCAGTTTTAACTGCTCGTTCCTACCCAATGGAAGACCCCCAATGCTCATCTCATCCTCTCAATTCGATCATTGCTATCAAAACGTGTTCTAAAGAAACAAACCATTCTCCAAAGGACCAGCTGCAAATGGTCATAGAAATTGGAACACAATAATTAGAAAAACCCAAGCGAACCCTAGAAGATGAATTCCAAGATTTGCATCTTTACTTACCGGTTCTTGAAGTACTAGCTCATGCTCCCATATATAACGTAATACTTGATAAATACGTAGAGAGTTTAGAGCTAGGCAAAAATGGATTTGCATTCATCCAAGGCGAAATTCCTAAAAAAATGAAAGACCCCGGACTATTCACTCTACCTTGGAGATTAGGAGACTCAAAACCTTTCGATACCTTTGCTGATTTAGGATCATGCGTGAACATAATTCTATTGTACCACTTCAAAAAGCTTAAAATCAGACTATTAGAAGAGACTAACCATGTTTTTGGATTGGCAGACGGAACCAAATCCTATCCCGTTGGAATTGTTAAGGACGCAGATGTTCACATAGGAAAACTAAAACTCTTGAATGACTTTTACGTAATTGACATGAAGAAAGGCCCCGAGACCCCTTTACTAGTAGGAAGAGGATTCCTAGCCACCTCTAACGCGGTGATAGATTGTAGGAAAGCACAAATAATGGTGGAGAAGGAATCACTAGGTGTTGGGATTCTTGATTTGATGAGACAAAGTGAATAAAAGAATGAAACAAAAAGACTTAAACGCAAAGCTAGAATTCTTTAAAAGATAGAAGATTTTGAAGAATCTAGAAGATCTCTTTATTCAGATAAAAGATAACAGAAGATATTCCTTTGTAAGATCTCCTTATTCAAAAAGATTTATTTATTTAATGTTTATCTTCCTTTGTAAGTCTTGGACTCCTTATGTTATAAAAGGATGTTCAGGCATATAGTTTAGTGTACATAGAAAAACATGTGTGTGTATACATAGGGAAAATGTAGATGTCTAGTTTGTGTGGTTGATATGTGTGAAAATACATATCCGTTTTATATCAAAATAGGCCCTAAAAAGACAAAATTATGCTTTAAATGCTTGTATATTGGTTGTTTTGTCTTTGTTATTATGTAGGTACGGATATAGCAAAAATCACAAGAAAACGGTCAAAGCCGGACAAACACGGATATGGGAAACGAAAAGAGTGTACAAGAGCCGGAAGTTTTCTACAACAATGGTCAACTCTCAAGTCAACCCTTGGTCAACAATGGTCAACTCTCAGTCAAACATGGTCAAATGGTCAAATCACTAGAAGACAAAAAACCAAAAATACCCAAAACAGCCCTTGAAATTAAACCAAATTACAAATTAAACCCTAAACCCTAACGGTCGTTATCTATTTACATTATAAGAAGATAACAACCGTTATCTACCTGTTAACCTTTATAACCCAAGCCCAAAAACAAACAACCCACGTCCCTAGCCCATTCCTTTAACAAAAAGCCCAAGTCAACAAGCCCATGACCCTGGTCAAACCCCCCCTTATAAATGTTTATATGTCAAAAAAAAGACAGGTAAATAAATTGTTACTGTTCATTGTCTTCTCCGAATTACCCAATGTCAAAATCAAGGGGCAAAATGAAATTGATGGCGTGGACATAAGATTCGAGCTTCAAGGAATGACATGGCACCATGAAACGTCACTCAAGGTTCCTCATTGGTTGAAACCCAAAAGGGAACTACACGTGGGTCTGACAAGTAGCACATCAAGGACAGAAAATTTGCACTATTTGTACTCACAAAAGAAGCACAAAGGCATATGACACACAGATTGCCATGTGCTCAAAATCCAATCCAACGGCCACAAATAAGCATCCAATGATTAGGAAAGGAATCAAGGGCCAAGAAAGGAGAAAGGAGTTTGCTGCCAGGACCTAGAAGCTTCATAGAGAGGCTATATAAAGCCTCTCTCATTCACACATAAAAGGAGGAGTTTTTTTTAGCTTTTTAGAAATTTTAGTTAAATTGTAATTTTTGTTTTTAAGTAGCTTATGTAATTTTTCCAGCCTATTGTACTAGAGTTTTCTATATAATGTAATCATATTTATAGTTAATGAATGCAACCTTTTCTTTCACAAAATCTGTCTTAAGCTATTTATACTCTCAAATGTTCTTATCTAATGTTATATAAGTTTCTAATAAGCTCATACAAGCTCTTTGAGTATCTAAGCTTAAATTGAGCTATTAATAGGCACTTAATCTACTTACACCTAAAATTCAGTTTAATACCTTGGCTATTTGGATTTTGAGCTTTTGGAAGATGATCTTAACATGGAAGAGCTCATATGTACTTTTACTAGCTTATTCTCAATAAGCCAGAGCTTGTAGACAGCTCATTTGAGCATTTATACCTTTGTTTAGCTAAGGCTTCTTGTAAGTTTTCTTTCATTTTAACTGTCTTAATTTTTCTAGCTTAATTTTTCTAGCTTAATTTTGCTTATTATGCTTATCATCTTGCTTATTAGTGATTTAATATATCTTATTGTGCTTGTTAAGTTTAATTGATCATCTGTTTTCTAGTTGCATACCTTACATCTTAGTTTTCATAATTTATCTTTTAAAATCATAAAAAAAAATAGTAGCATGGCTTGTAGATCTTTATCTCTGGCTTAATTATAGGTTAGAATAAGTTCATTAGGTCTGTCAATATTTGCTTGCTATTTGGTCTTTAAGTTTGCATTATTAGTTTTCAATTTGATAAGCTTAATTGGATTTTAAGATGTTTAAAGGAGTGTTTGGCATAGCAGTTTTAACTATAAGTTAAAACTGCTAGTGGCAATTTGGTCTCTTACAATTGTGTTAAATGTCATAAATAACATAGTTAGAGTAGAGTTTATTAGCTAGATTAGTTTAATTCAGGTTTTCATAAGATTAGTTTCATTTAAGTTCAAATTTGTCAAGTAGCTTATACATTTATAAGCTCAATTCATTTCTAGTCTTTGCATTAGCTTAATTTGCTTGGCATTTTGTGTTTAGATAGAGTAGAAGTAATTTCTTAGGTTTGCACTTTGTTAAAATATTGATTTGAGTTTCATAGTTGCAAACTGCATCAGCAGCAAACCTGCCAAACTGTCACTTTCTAGCTTATTTTTCAAAGTGTTTTAGTAATTATTAGCCTTAGATTTTCATAAGCTTTAGTAGTATTTAAATCATTAATCATTTATCTTAACTTGCTTTTCCATAAAAAGCTCTTTTTCTTATTTGTTTTTAAGCTCAAAATTAAGCATCCTTCATTTTCAAAACTTAAAGAAAAATCAGCATGTTCTGAGTGTTCTGTCTGTTTTGTAAAGCTTTTTCAATAAGTTTTTGTTCTCCAAAGTTTTTTCAAAAATCTTTTTCATATAGTTTTTGAGTTTAGCTAATTGAAAAAGCAAGTTTTACTTCTAAAAAGCTCATTTCCTAGGTTAATTTTAAGCTCTAAGTAGGCCTTAGGGACTGTTTGGTTTCATGTTTTCTTAGAAGCTTATTTTGATTTCTAGCTTTTAGCTTATCTGTTTTTGTGCTTATATAAATCTTATTAGCTTATTAGTTTAGTCTGAAGTTAATAGTAGCTTAATTGGTTTATTTTTAGCTTATTATGAGATTTTGAACTTTGAAAAACCCAAAAATAGTAGTTAAGTAATTCTGTCTTGTTTCCAGCTGAATAACAGCTTATTTTGGGCTTTTCATTAACAGTTGCTTTTAGTAAAAATTCTTATTTTAAGTTTCTTTACAACTTTTCTTTTATAAAGTTTTTTCAAAATTTCAAAAATAAAAAAAATAACAAAAACCAAGGCTGGGACTCGAACCTAACACCCATTCATGCATTAAAATTATTTTTACCACTTTTATATTTTTATTTTCCTTTTCAACTTTTTAATTTAGTTTTATAAAATAGAATTTTTATATTAAAAATAGTTAAAAATAGTTTTCTGAGTTTTTATATTATTTTAGACTTTTCTAAGTTAGAAAATCATTTTTTAGGATTTTTAGGAATTAATTTGCTATTCTCTAGGATTTTAAATAGGTTAAGTTAGTTTTTAATTCATAATAAATACAAAAATAATCAAAAATAAATAAATTTTCTTTTTCTTAAAATTTTCTTTTGTCTTAATTTAGGTTTAGAAATTAAATTTGCATTTGTAGAGTTTAATTTTGCCCTAGTTGCTTATTTGTCGCGTTTTCTTTGCTCCCGTTATTTGTTTAATTGTTATTGTTTGCTTATTTTAATTGTTGTTTTTTTTAATTAGTAGATATAGAAAATCAAATCAATCTTCGATTTCATTCAAATCATTGTCCAAACAAGAACGTGGATTCAATTTCATAAATCGTTGGGGAAACGACCCGGGAATCATACTTCCCGGTAAATATACGTATTATATTATATATATATTTGAAGATTTTCCTTTTTACATTTGTCCTCAAGGGTAATTTGGTAATTTTCCATCATAATATATTATATTTTATATTTTACGTGTATAGAATTGCACCAATCAATTTTTGGCGCCGTTGCCGAGGATTTGTGATTAAGATTCTCTCGTTTGAAGTTTGTTGATCGTAATTTGAAGACCCTTTCATTTTTGAAAGTTTTGTTTTTTGTTAAAAAATCAAAAATTAAAAAATATAAAAAAAAATAAAAAGTAAAAAATATTTTTCTTTTCTTTTTAGTATAATTATCATAAAAAAAATAATAAAAATAATAAAAAAAATCAAAAATATAAAAAATTGTCCATAATAAAAAAAATAAAAATAAACAAAGTTGGTAAAAGAACACCAACAAATAATACCTTCAATTGAGGTATTATCCATTAGTAAG
>BQNB010012031.1:0-51672 GCA_026074375.1 Tanacetum coccineum
GATGTTTACATGATATAAACATAGATATAGTTGGTATTGGTAGGTTGCGTGAGCTCGTTTACTTTAGTTATGTAAACTATGTTACATAATGGGATGGAATGAAAATCATTCCCGTGAAAAAGTAGTACTTAATATAGTAAGTAGATATTACATTGATGAAAATACTAGAAAATTACGGGTGCCACACAATTCGATCTATATCTTTGTTTATACATGCTAACATCCTAATATGTCAACTCTATATCTTAATATCATTTTTACCAAATACATTATCCATTTAATGCACCATTTACAACGTTATATCAAAACAGACTTTATCCGTTAACGTTTATATCAAAACCCTAATTGTATGTAATGTATACATATAAAATGAATGTGCAAGCTTTCAAACATGTGTACAAGTGTACAATGCACAACATTTGAAATATAATTTCCCTCCAAGTCAATGTACAACTCATTAAAGCTCAATGTACAAATCAATAAAGCACATATTCAAATAAGCTCATTTTACCACCATTTTTCTTCTAGTTTCTTACCACCACTTAAACACAACTTACAAGATCCTAATTCACAACATTTAAATCCTAAACCTAAACCCTAAGTCATCCTAAAACCCTAATCTAAAATCCTAAACCCTAAACGAAACCCTAAATCACTAATTTCATTTTAAACCTAAAACTAAATCCTAAACCTTAAAAATAAACCCTAAACCTTAATCCTAAACCCTAATCTTAATCCTAAACCTTAATCCTAAACCTTAAACTATCCTAAACCCTAACCCTAACTCGAATTAAAACCCTAAACCCTAAGTCGAAACCAAAACCAACCCGACACCCTTTATTTATTTTTAAACCTATTTTTAAGCTAAGCTAGCTCCCTAACACCTCTATAAACTCACCACCATGTCACCAATCAGCCACCCAAGCACCTTACAAGCACCTCCATCACCTCCCTTGGTCACCAAGTCTTCTTGTCACCGCCTTGTCACTCCATTGTAACCAAACCTCCTCAACACCCTTCCACCTTGAATTGCTACCTCCATAGCCCACTATACTCATCACTAGCCTTCGTTAGTCACCACTCTACAACACTTGATCTTTACATCAAGATAAATTGGGCACTAAGGGTTATATGAGCCCTATATATAGCCAAAACACACACTCTTTCAATCACACCTCAAAAACTCATCACCACACAAATGGAGTTCTAAATCAGACCAAGGAGGATCAACAGAAGTCCCTAAGATCATAATAGAAGCCAGGAATTAACAGAACGAAGGTCTTGAATCCATATCTAGGCGTACGAACCTAAAAACCCCATTTCGACCCATTTTAGCTCAAGTAAGCTTATAATCTTGTTCCATAAACTTATAATCTATTTTAAATCTTTCATAAGGTTTGTTAGATCCTATATAAACTCTTGTTTGATCCCTTGAACCACAAACCTATGCGTTTTTGATTAAAATCCTAAAAACGACCCGTTTTGATTTTCTAGCTAACGAATCCTTTTTCTAAACTTTTGTTATGTTAGAACATCTTATTTTAGCTTATTCTAATAATCTATAACCTGCAAATATCATTTGGAACCCTAAAATAAGCTTGCATGGCTTTTTGGACTTGAATTGTAAATCATTTCCATGCAAGGGGTATATATCATAACTTTTTGAAATTTATAACTAGAGGGGCTGAAAATGTCATTTTCCTAAAGTTATAACTATAAGGACCTATCTTGCCAAGTTTCAAAGTTAAAGGTTTAAATTTTATATACTTTAAATATAAAGGACTAAACTTGTAAAATTTTATAAATCGAGGGTATATATTGCCATTTTTGCAAACTTAAAAATATAAAATATAATTTTCTTATATAAATTAAAAAAATATATCTTAATATTATAAGACTCAATTTTATTAAAACCCGGTACATTTATCGCTATTAATCAATGATCGACGCATTATAAAACAATTATGTTATATAATTAACGTAATTTATCTTCGACTAACTTTTGAAGAAACTTAAAAATCTTATTGTATCACGTTACTAGGGAATTTCATGTGAGGGGTTCCATTTGGGTATTTGTTTTGACGAGTTTGTTGGGTTTACGATTTAAAGTGCCCTGACTCCTCAAACGATACTACATGGCCTCTGGATTATGATAGCCCGAACAGTGATACAATATTTCTATAAATTAATAAATCAAAGTAATACATTAAACTTTATGAAGTTTTGAAACATAAACCATCACACTAAGACTTGACATATTACCCCAGGTTGCGTGACGAGGCCGTTACTTTCACTTGATATACTTTTGCCATCAATCAGATTTTCCCTGTTAAGGTGAGTTCATAGCCTCGCATTTTAAATCTTCTAATGTTTTCATATACCCGCGAGGGGGATACATGCTTTAAACCATGAATACGAGTGTTTTTCTAACTGTATGTTATCCTGATATATTATTGCTTAAGTCCTTACTTTTGCCATTAAGACCTCACTAACCGTTAATTACTTTTAAGAGTAAGCACGAATGCTATGAATAGATCTATTTGGGACTAAACTTCCCCGTTGGTGTACCTATACTTTCTGGTAACCAAACGCACTTCATTTGAATCACTATGCGGGTGTTTGGCAAAGGCCCCCCCCCGCCACCCGTTGGGGCAAAATTCTGAGATTATTGATTTCTCAAGTCTCGGTATCATGAGCTTAGGGAAATAATACTATTTTCTATACTTAATTATACTCATTGCAATTCATTACCTTATGGTGTATAACAACGTAACCTACTTATTGAACTGTATTCAAACTAGTTAACCATAAACCTATGATTTCATTCTCAACCTTTGTGTTGACTTTTTAGCATGTTTATCTCAATGTAAATTGAGCACTTATGGCAGGAGTGGTTGGACTTGAAGATGGCTAATAACTGTTACTCATTCATACTTTATGTTTTTCATGTAGATTTGGGACTCTTGTTGGTAAAACTCTGATGAAATAATGAATGATAACTTATTTCTTTTAATCGTCTCTTTTGAGGTAGTTTTTCTTTGGATTTTGATTTATTATGTACTATGAATAAATACCCCAGATTTAGTCTTTCGCTGCTATTTGTCATAATGGGGGGGGTCGTTTATGTCTCCAGACAAGCACTTTACGAGTCGTTAAGTTAGACTCACGCCCACTCTACGTTGCTCCTTGGGCACTCCCTTCTGCATTCACTTCATCCATTATTACAGCATGGACGGTGGCAACATTGGAGCTAGTTTGGGGTATTTTGTCGATCCCTAAAAATTTTGTTTTTGTAAAGGTTTTGCCTAGGCTAATATTGTATCTTGTAACCTCAACCTTTTCAATTAAAATTAGATGTGGTTCTCTATAAATTATTTCAATCAATTTGCATTTTCTTTTGTTGCCAGGGCCAGTGAATCCGCTGTAGAGATTTAGCTCTAAATCATCGATCATTCCTTCCAAATCGTTTTTGTCATTGCTTGTACTACTAACCAGGTTTCATCCATCTTATCTAGAATAATTTCTAACACCGCTATAGTTTTGGATTCCTCATGATCCTCCTTTTCTTCTCCCTCGTTAAAAATTTCCCTCTAATAATCCTTAACGATTCTATCTTTGGTCATTTTACAAACTCTACCAAATTTTATCCTTACCTAGTTATTGAAGCTTAATTCCGCCCATTCTAAATCTACTCGTTCATTTTCATTCGTACTCTCCCAATAAAGTTTTTCTACGTCATTAGGTAAGCCTCCTCTATCGCATATGTCATTATGTGGATAACATGAGGCCCAATACTTACGTACACCTTCTTTTTCCCGTGATATTGTCTCGCATCAATGCACCCTTTTCTCCGCCAGGTCTAAACGTTGTTCCGGATTTGCCTCCTTTATTGTCTTGTATTCGTCTAACTTTTCTTGATCAGTTTTTGCTTCCTTATACGATCCCTATATGTCAATGTCATGGGTAGTATCGGGTGTGTTCGTTACCTCAATTAATTGGTCAAGATCCATTGCACTCGGAATCAATTAAATTATTATCTCCCATGTGGATTTCTCTTTTGATTGCTCGAACAGATTCAAAAATAGTGGTAGTAAAACTACTTCTCTTTTTGAATATGACTTTCTTATTTCCTACCTCTAGAGAAATAGACTTTCTAAAAATGTCTACCTTAGCATGGGTTGTGGCTAAAAGAGGTCTCTCTAGGATAATGGGCATTCTAAAATCCTCGATCATATCGAGTATGACAAAATCAACAGGGAAGATGAACTTGTCGATTCTTTATTAGCAAATTTTTTACTCTTAAGTAGGAATACTTTTTGTATTATCTTGCCAGTTCTTTCACCATGTTTTATTAGTTCAAAGTTTTCCATGTTAAACGTGTTGTCCATTAGTAAATGGCATAATGTTGAGGGTAGCTTAATCTGCCAAAGCTGTTTGTTTATAATCTTATCCTTCTAATAGAAATTGGTGAATGAATCTTCCTTGTCATTTCATTTATTTGGAGGTGTTGTTTCTGTATGTAGAGAAGTGCACCTAGGTGTCATTTTAACCTAATTTTTTTCTTTATAGTTTTTGGTTTTTTTTGACTACCAGGTTTTTTAAGTGTTGAGCGTAGTTGTCAGATTGCCTAATTTCTATCAGGAGGGGACGATTTATCCTAATTTTTTTAGGCTCTCCATAGTTTTACGAACCAATGCATCCTCGGCGTGTTGCTCCAGACGTTTAGGAAATGGAATTGGTGGTTCGTAGGGTTCAACAAAGTAGCTATATTTTGTTTTTCAACTTGAGGGGCTTGCTTTATATTAGGAGTGATTACCCCTTTACTGATTTCTACCGTTTCATTTTCTTTTTTTTTATTATCTAAAAATCCTGAGTTTGCTAAAAAATATATAATTTCCTTAAGCGAGTAATGCAAAGATGTGTATAAGGGTGGACCATCTTCCATATAGATGGCCTTACATTCCTAGAATTTTGCCTTGTTCGTTCTCCTTTTAACCTCATTGGTTAAGGTTCTTACCTTAGTCTCAAGACTTAAAGATCTTTATCGTGAGGTTCCCGACTTGTACTCATGTGTCATGTATCTAATTTTTTTTAACCATTCGTCTTGCTCATCATGTCTCGTAGCCATTTCTTTCATATATTTATTAATTATTTTTGTTAGATTCAGTTTTCTTTAGCCTGACGAAGGTTGGTCATTACTTTGCGAGCCATACCCAGACATCCCCCACCGAATCTTTCGTTAATACGGTTGTTGTTTGGGAAGGGTCGACCGAACTTTTCATACTTAACCTCTTCCACATTTTTAGTTTCTTCTTTAAGTGGGCATTCCTTGTCAAGACGAGTCCTCTGTGTGGAAAACTAGAAGGGGGGTTGAAAAGTTTACCGCTTCTTGATTTAAGGTTTATGTTTGTTTGTAAAATTTAGATTCGACTTTTTGTGAATTCAATGCTTGCACAATATGAACAATATAAGTATATAAAGTGATAAAGTAAGATAAGATGTTAACGAGTAAGAAACGATATCAAACCACAACGCGAGGATTTATAGTGGTTCGGTAATGAAGCACCTCTTCGCCCTACTCCACTCCCCGAGCACCTAACTCGAGAGTTTTCTTCACTATGTCAACAAAATCCCTTATGGCGGAGAAAATCGTACACAACGTTGCTTTACAACAGTTTACGACACAAGCTAAATGTCGGTTCTAATCTTAGATAGAACCAATCTATCACGACGTCACAACTTCTTCACGACTTCACATTTCACGGTATTATTCACAACTTCAAGATTTACTTACATCACTACTTTTTCACAATATCTAACACTACTTGGTTATGATCACCAGATCATATACTTCTTACAAAGATCACCAGATCTAGCTACTAACACAATACAAGATATACTATTTGATTTACAAATATGTTGATTGAAAGCAAACATGGTTAGTTGCATTACAATTGAGGTGTAATACTTCTTCACTTGATGATGAAAGTATTCTTCTCTTGCACTTGAGGAATTGAGCTTGGATCACTTGGAAACAAAGCTTTATGATTAAATGATCAAAGGATTTTAGTAAGATGTGTGGGCTGTTTTAGAACAAAAAGAATGAGTGCAAAAGGTGAGAAAATAGTGGGGAAAAGTCCAGTATTTTTTTAAATGTTTCAAGCTTATTTTAAGGTTTTATAGGAAAAGGTTACGACGTAACCTAGAGAGTTACGTCGTAACTATGTGGTTTAACTAAAAATTTGAAGGACTAGTTACGGCATAATCATGGATTAGGTTACGTCGTAGCTTTAATGATTACGGCATAATTGTAATGGTTATGCCGTAAATGCTACCTGTAGCAATATTTTAACCACATGATTATGAGTCGAGATGACCTCAAATTCAACTTCTTTGTTGTAAGAGCCTGCAAAATAAAGTGAGAAATATATAAATCAACTAATATGTGAAATGAAGTTTATTGATAAAAAGACAGGTTGTCTTATAACAACTCATAATTTTCATCAATGTAATTATCCATCTATTAAATTAAATGCACTGTAATATCCATCTATATATATACCACCTTTTTACAAGGAAATTTTTGCTTTATCTCATTATGCAACATAACTTGCATCTATAAAGTAAACGAGCTCACGCAACCTCTACCTATGCCAAGTCTATCTATGTTTATATCATGTAAACATCCTAATATGTCAAGTCTATATCTTAATATCATTTTTAAAAAGTACATTATCCATTTAACATATCATTTACAACGTTATATCAAAATAGACTTTATCCGTTAACGTTTATATCAAAACCCTAATTATATGTAATGTATACATATAAAATGAATGTGCAAGCCTTGAAGCATGTGTACAAGTGTACAACGTACAACATTTTAATATCTTTTCCCTCCTAAATCAAGTTATAACTTTCTAAATCTTAATGTACAAGTCAATAATGCAAGAAAGTCAAATTAGGTCATTTTACCTCCTAAATCACTTTAGTTTTTTACTACCTCTTTAGGACAAGGTACAAACACTTAATGCATGACTTCTAAACCCTAAACCGAAACCTTAAGTGTAACAACCGTGACTTGAGCAGGTTAGTCAAACCATTAGTGTTGACTTATGTGTCTGTTACAACGTACGGTTTATGTGATTTTATGTGTTATACGTGTTTATATGTGTTTGTGTGGGATATGTGATATTGGATAATCAATCATTTGAGCTGTGAGCGTCCTCATTAGGTTGGATTGTAAGTTAAAATTTGTTGAGTTCATTTCGTTCACTTTTGAGTGACGAGGAAATGGTTATTAAGATTTTAGCGTTTTTATGTTAAATGTGTAAGTATTTATACGTATACGTATTTTTGTGTTAGTAATTTAAGATAAGTTTAGGTTTTAGAGGCTAAGTTAAGATAAATGAGTTATTTGATGGAGAAATTTAATTTTTATCACTTATAGTGATAATGGAATTGAATTAGTATTTTGAAAGAATTGTTTTGGTTAATAAGTGGTTGTCTAGGTGATGGATTAAAATGTGAAGCGTTGTCATATGTAAAAGAAATAGTTTGTTAAAAGATGAAATTTATGGTACTTTCCATATTAGAGAAAGTGAATTTGGAAATGAAAAGTTATTTTTAGAAAAGCGTTTTAAAACGTAGGTTTTGCGAAAGAAGGTTTCTGGAGAAGTTTATGTGTTTTTATTAAATTATCAACACTTCAAGTTTCCTTTTAAGTAATAATAAAGAAAAAAAAATTATTTATGGCGTTATTGATTAGTAAACACAGATAGTAAAAAAAAGAGAAAAAAAGAAAAGAAGTCCAAGTTGGGCTCAAACTTGTAGAAAGGGGTTATCCATTAGGCCTATATAAGCAAACCAAGGATTATAAAATACAGATTTTTTTCTCCCTTGCTCCTTGGTCGACCGAATCCTCAAGAGAAAGAAAAAAAGGTTTTTTTTTATCAAGTTATTAGGTATTCATTCTTATTCTGTTTAATCTTTTTTAGTTATTCATCTTAACGTTATGTAATCGAAACATGATGGATTAAGTTTTATCATAAAAATTTAATTAGGTTTTATTAATTAGGGTTTCAAGTTTTCTGTAAATTTATGCAATTAAACTAATTAGGATTGATTAGGGTTTAATTAGAAGCATGATGGTATAATCGGTTAGGGTTGTTAGTTCGCGTTAAATCTTGATTTGTAGTTTGTGCAGAATTTTGAGTTGTGTTGTCTCAGTGTTATCTCGAGATTTGGTATTGATATTTTTGATGATTCTTATGGAGTTCTGCATAAGTTCAGCGAGTATATTTTCCAAAAAGTCCAGCTCGAACGTTTTTGAGTTCGGGAAGGCCTTCAAAAGCCTTTCGCAAGAAAAGTTGTCTAAATAATAAATACGGGTCAGATTTAGGTCTAATTTTGGGAGGTAAGACCCCTACTTAAAATTTGAAACAAGCTTAGCCCTTTTACAGAAGTTAATTTTCATGTGTCTATTAAAATCCTCCCAAAGGAAATGTTTTCTATTAGTGTCTATTTATGGTTTTTTGGGTCATACTTTTCTAGTGTGGAGATTCAGGTACATCCGATTTAGGGGACGTTTTTGATAGTTTGATTTATTGAGGTTGGGTTCCGAAGATAAACTAATGATTGGGAATCACATGGTAGTTAGTAAACACATAAGGGAACATGTGTGATTTTTGGTTTGAATTATGAGGATGTTAAAGTGGTGTAACATTTAAGTGGTATTATAGTTATGTAGGGATTTGTGGTTCTAGTTTTAAAATCATGTATGGACTATGATAGAAAAAAGGCATCTATATAGTTGATGGTTACTTCTATTGGGTGTAATGCCTAATTGATATGGTAACTTATTGTAGTGTGTAGTATTGTTTTAGATTGTTCGTGTATATGGTAATATATTTGTTGGATTTTGGAAGCATAAGCATCAGGTGAGTGTCATAGCCCTATCTTTTCTAAGATTTTTCATTGGGGTGGGAAACGTGATGCTTGAGTATGTGATGTTTTATTACGAATATAAATGTGATATTTGATGGTTGAGCCTAAAAAATGCATGTGTTGTGTGGCTATTATACTTGCTATGTGTTTGTATAGAATTGACAAGTGGAGCGAGTTGGCTAGGATCGTGGATCGTTCCTTCCCCATTGGGTTGAGATGAGCATTTTTGAGTTGACTATTTTGTTTGAGCTATATTGATTTGAATTATGTTGAATCTGAGTGAATTGATTTGTAGTAGTGATTGTTCAGATTTATGTCATGCAAACTGTTTATTTTTTCACAGTACATGTTGGAATTGTTTTGAATGTTTTGAGGTTGGTGTCTTAACCTTTGACATCTCACAAACTTGGGTTCACGTTGTTTTCAGCTTCTCGTAATTTCTGGTATACTCAGGTGTCTCAAAATTGTTGTTAGGAGAGTTGCTAGTGAGGACATAAGTTGCAATGTTGAAGATCTATGCATTTTACTATGCTGTTGTATTTGAGCAATATGTTGATTTGATTTCTAGACTTTGTTTTGATAGTATAAGACTTGTATGGATGG
Source organism: Tanacetum coccineum (assembly GCA_026074375.1). NCBI lineage: Eukaryota > Viridiplantae > Streptophyta > Magnoliopsida > Asterales > Asteraceae > Tanacetum > Tanacetum coccineum. The sequence goes on from BQNB010012031.1 coordinate 9,550, forward strand.
TAATCCTTATCATTCATATTTGGTCGTTGGTTGGATGTTATCATGACACGTTGTGTCTTTGCATTTATTACACTATTTAGTATTCCTCTATAAAGATTCAAGTGCCTATGTTTAAAATTTCCTTTATGTTATGCCTCGGTTTCCGCCTTGGCGGGGCTATGACAGATTGGTATTAAGAGCCAAGGGTTATAGAGAATTAGGTGGTTGAAACCTAGACTATAACCTAGGAGTATTGGAAGTAGATGCATTGGGCGTAAGTGTTTGTGTAGTATATACTGGATGTTCCCGCTATCTTATAAGCTTGAAAATTCTCTCTAATTTTTGATTACTTGCTATATAATATGAAATATATACTTTTTCAATATGGGGATCTTAATAGTATTTTACCACCCCCACCTTTGTTATTATTTTTAGTTATGTCTTCCTAACATTAGGAGATTGCGTTGGGAGATTGTCTTCCTCAATGGAACGGAAGTAGGTGTGACTTTTTTGAGAGAGAAAAGTCAAACCCATAAGCGGAAGGGCCCAACATAAGTTTATTTCGTTTCCATACTGGATGTGTTGCTATAATCGAGGATTGCTTTTATATTTTGGGTCGCGATGTGACTTCTGTTTCGTTTAGTCGATTGGGATTTTATGGTTCGTTAGATGGATTATTATGTCTGAGTTATATTTGCATTATTATTAAGTGCTATGTGGTAGATGTGTGTTATCATTGAGATGTATGATCTTGGAAGTAAGTACACGTGTGCAAAAGGTTTGGCTATTATATTATAGGGTCGCGTAACATAATTTTATAAAGACAAACTCACTACGTGACTTGTGATTTGTTTGCCTTGATCATTGTTGCTTGTATGTATTATATAAGGATGTAAGTTTGGATAGTTTGTGTAAATGGTAGTGTAGATGTGATTGTGAGATCCTGTTGAGGTATCGGTTGTGTGGTCCGAGAAGTCCTACTATTAACCATTTGGCATTATATTAGGTGGGTTGATAGATGGTAAGGTTCCCTTTCATCTATCGTTTGTAGATACATCGGATACTGTTGGTGTGGGTTGTCACGATTCTTAAGTTGGTTCGTTTTCGCTCGTTTGATTCGTTGAGATATCCTACGCTGAGTTGGTATTTAGGGTTGTGTATCTAGAACTGGTGTTCTACGTTCTCCGTTCGACGTTTTGATTGTTTTCCTTTTGTCTAAGGGTGACGATACTTTTTGGTTTGGTTCTAAGACCTTTGGTATGGATGAGTTTTATGGTTTGTTTGGTTTGCAAGAGTTCTTGTCGTGTTCGTTTTCAAGTAAATTAATATTATGGTATTGGAATTCTTAAGGTAATTTTTGGTGAGTTCTATTTTGCTATCATTGACGTTCTCGTGTTACGTGTCATAAATTCTTTTCAAAGTATTTAGTTGTAGTCGATTATTTCATATTTTTTAGGTGTTTAAAAAAAACTTCTTCTCGAAAATAATTATATAAATAAATTGACATAAACATGTATTTTAACCTCTTTTGATTTCTTTTATAAAGTCATAATTAAAATATAGTTTATGAAAATTTTATTTAAATTTATATTTTTCACTTAATATTATTCGGCTTACTAACTAATGCGATTCTATTGCTTTAAAATGATTGGTATAAGGTTGATGAGGGAAAGTTTTTCCTGGGGTTAAATAGTAGTTTTGGTACAAAGGTTCTTATATTTTAATCTAATGGGTCGTAGGTTCGTTGGTATTATTCATTGGGTGTATCTAAGCATCATTGATGCGTTTGTTAGGTTCTAAAGTTCGTTCGTTATGTCGATATTTATATTCGGTTGTTTCTACTTTTGGGATTGTGTGATTTTTGAGTCCATACAATTGTGTGGCAGTGAGTTTGGTTATATTGTACATGACGTGATTCTTGGAGTTGATGGCTTAAGGTCAAATCTTCATGAGGTGGTGCCGTCTGACTAATAGTAGCGAGCGAATGGCGATTTATTCGAATCCCAAGTTGCGAATTAGAGTTTTGTTTTACTTTTGATTTAGTGCCTTTTATTATGGGAAGTCTGTATTGCTTGGTAGGACTGGAAAGAGTGAGTGAGTTTGAAATATGCATAGATTATCACGGTTAGAGTGAGGATAGAAAATTCGTATGTAATTTCACAATTGGGTAGGTGTGACGGGGATGAAGTAGCATTAAGAATGTATTTAGGATTAAGTAATGGTCACGTTAAAGTGTTACGGCTATGCCTTTTGGATTAAACCAATGCACTAGCGGTTGTTTTCATGGAGTTAATGAGTCGGTGTGTATTCATGGCCGTATATAGACAAGATAGTTAATCGTATATATCTCGGACGTTTTTTAACACCTGACCCGAAGTCTAAGGAGGAGTAAGCAGTGCACGTGAAAGATTGATCGTTGTGGAGGACACTGAAGGAAGAGAAGATTGTACATGAAGTTTTCTAACAAGTGGAAGCTATCTAGATGTGGAAGGAATCAAATGTGGTATGAGCCGATCTTGGCATATGTCCGGAAGAGCAAACGATTTCGTAGTATAATATGACGCATGAAGTTAGGGATTTGGATGCATGTTTGAAAAAAAGGGAGAAGGTGAATGCTTGTACGTCGCGACAACTGAAGGTCTCTTTTATAAAGGATTATATGTCTAACGTGTTAGGTTTTGCCCTATGATGCTAGGGCATTAATGTGAACGGAGACGTGGACGAAGTGATCTATATGGATCTGACCGTTTTTTTTTTTTCAAACACAATCTTTCAATCGGAAGGATTGAACATGAATGGCAGAGCGATAGGATGTAGTTATTTACGCGAGTATGGCTTCAAGGCCAAGTTACATAGGGAAGGAAAATGTGGTTGGTTGAACGTGGCTTAGGAAAAAAGAGTGGAAGCTAAGATTGTGTTCTTTTTTTAGGATTGACGTATGACGATCCAAGCTAAGATCGAGGAAAAGGATGTTAGTGGTGTTAAAAATAAGATGGCTAAAGCAAGATCGTATGTCACATTAAGATGTTGCGTGGATTGGACCAACGAGTGTAGGAAAGACGGTGGAGAGTTGGTTCATATTGGCTATTGAAGAGGTTTATTACGATAAAGTATTCTATCCATCCTTGAAGCGGATGCAACTTAGTGTGGTCTTAGGTTTTCAAATTGGTGGTCGAGTATGAAGAAAAATATAGCTAGCTGCGGTAGCAAGTATTTAGCGTATTCAAGAGTGGAAGTTGAGTATCATAGGGTTCTTAAGATTGTCTGCTACAACCTGAGTTATCCGTGTGATGTGAGAAAGGATAAATTAAGATGATTATTGTCAAAGTTACCAAGTTCATTGAGTAGTGGATACAGTGCGATTGGGTGTAGTCATTGGACTGCACTATGTACACCTCATTTCTAGCGATGCTTAGGACTTGTATTGTGGTTGTTAGAGATAGTTGGGTATACGTATCTTTCGTCTGGATGAGTTTTTTCCCTAAGGTGGGATATTTTCGAGTATGAGATGTGCTTCACTTGAAGCATTGTGTGGAAAAGAATGTAGGTTACGTTTTATGGGTTGTAACTTGCGACATTCAAGATGAAATGAACCCCGAGTTTGATTCAAGGATTGATCCTAGTCCTAAGGATTTAAATGTTAGACTTGAGGCTGGTAATTGAGTGTTAATTAGAGTATTCAGTTGATGGGTGTTGATCTGTTTCGGAAAAGTTATGGTTAAGTTGATACCAAGGTAAGAAGGTTCATTTAAGATTTTTGAAATGGTTATTGGTTGATATTACCTTAAGGAGTTGAGGAGTGTGCAATGACAGGTTTAGTGTGTCAAATTGGAATTTTGGTTTTGCTAAAGAACTTACTAGAAGGAATTATTGTTCTTGAGTTAAGATTCGATTGGTAAACTAAGTATACACACTTGTTCGTTAAGCAAGAGATCATTTGAGAGTTTTTAATGAAGTTGGGTTCGTTCTTGGTTTCTTATTGACTTAATATGCCTTAGATGTGTTTGTTGATTTTGGTAAAGTATTTTAGAAATAAACTCGAAGTCGATCGATTCTTTAAAAACGTTAGGTTTTGTAACAACTATATAACGTTAGCGTTTTTAAGACAGGTTCCTTGTTTGATGAGTTGGGAGGTCCGCTCTTAGGTTGTAAATGACGTTTTTGTTACACAACCTTAAGGTTTTGACGAGTTTTCTCGATGAAGAGTGAGGTTCATTTAGTGAGTTTCTTTTCGTTTAGAGTTGTTGTGTTGTAATTGCACCTTTGTGGGGATTAAGAAAAAGTCAGTAGTAGTTGGATTAGGTATGTGAAAGTTTGTTGGTTTAAGGTTGACAAGACTCTTTGTTTTGTCAAGGAAACCGATTGAGTTTGTGGTCCGAGAGGTCATGAGTATAATGAGTTTGTAAGATATTGTTTAGTACAATTTCGTGGATTCGAAGCGTTTAGGCCTGAGTTTACTCGGAACGCAAGGATAATTATTAGGTCTAAGGTCCTCAGTGGTTTGTCAGTTAGTGATATTGCCTGAGTAGTTAAATCACGGGTCGAGATTTTCTCTAGGTGAGGATAATGTAACAACCGTGACATTGAGCAGGTTAAGGTCAAACCATTAGTTGTTGAATTATGTCGTCTGTTTGCAACGTCAAACGGTTTCATGTAATTTTATGTGTTTTTACGTGTTTATATGTGTTTGTGTGGGATATGTGAGATTGGATAATCAATCCATTTGAGGCGTGATCGTCTCATTATGAGTGGTATTGGTGTTTTAAATTTTGTTGAGTTCATTCGTTACACTTTTTGAAGGTCGAGGTATTGGTTATTGAGATTTTAGCCGTTTTTGTGTTAAATGTGTTGTATGTATTCTAGTATACGTATTTTTGTTGTTTAGTATTTAGATAAGTTTAGGTTTTAGAGGTTAAGTTAGAGAAATGAGTTATTGATGGAGACATTTTCAATTTTTATCACTTATATGAATAATGGAATTGAATAGTATTTTGAAAAGAATTGTTTTGGTAATAGTGGTTGTCTAGGTGTTGGATTTTAAAATGTGAAGCGTGTATTTGTGAAAGAAAATGAGTTTTGTTAAAATCGAGAGTTTCGGTAAACTTTCCATATAAAAGTGAATTTGGAAATGAAAAGTTATTTTTAGAAAGCGTAAAACATAGGTTTTGCGAAAGAAGGTTTTTGAGATAGTTTATGGTTTTATAATATATCAAACTTCAAGTTCTTTTAGTAAATAATAAAGAAAAAAAAATTATTTATGAATGAATAGTAAAAAATGGGAATAGTAAAAAAAGAAAAAAGAAAACAAGTCAAAGTTGGGCTCAAACTTGTAGAAAAGGTTATCCATTAGGCCTATATAAGCAAACCAAATATTTTTTTTACCCATGAATAGTAAATCCGGATTTTATATAAAAAAAGGGAAAATAAAAAGAAAATAAAATCCTAATTAAACTAGGACTCTAAATTAGGGATTATCTAATTAGTTTTCTTCCCTATAAATATAAACCCAAATCCCTCACTTCCCCACCCTTTTGATCGACCGAATTTTTGAGGAGCCAAGGAGAAGAAAAATTTAGGGATTATTCAAGTAAGTTTTCTTTAATTTTATGCTTAATTCTAATTATAATTCTTAGATTATGTTAACCTAATTATGATGGATTAGAAAATTAATTAGGATTAATCAATTAGGGTTCATGTTTCTGTAATTAATATAATTAAGTTAATTGGGGGTGATTAGGATTAATTATATGCATAATTGTGTAATTGGTTAGGGTTAAATCACTTTAAATCATGAGTTTAATATGAGCAGAATTTTGGGTCGACTTGCTCAGCTTATATCTCATGATTGGAAACGAGTTTTTTTATGAATCTTATGAGTTTTGATAAGTTCAGAGAGTCTAGTTTCTAAAACATCCGGCCTCGAATGATTTTGAGTTCGGAAAGGCCTTCAAAAGTCTTTTACAAAAAAAGTTGTCTGACCAGTAGGTACGGGCCAGATTTGGGTCTAATTTCGGGGAGTAAAACCCCAACTTAAAATTTGAATGGGACTTAGCCCTTCTACAGTAGTTAAGTCCTATGAGTATATTAAATATCCACCAAAGGAATTTAATCAATTCGAAGCTTAAGTATGCTTTTTAGGGTCATACATTTTAGTGTGCAATCAGACCCGAATTAGGACAGTTTCAAAGTTTGATTTTATTTGAGAAGGTTACACATGCAATTGATGATTGGGAATCACATGTTAGGCAGTAGACACATGTAGGAACATGTATGATTTTTGGTTAGAATTATTTAGGTGTTTAAGTGGTGCGTTTAGGTCGCACAAGTCGGTGTAAAATTCTGCATTAGAGCAGAAAGTTGTAAGTGTTTAAAATAAAAGTAAAGAGTAAATAAAAGATATAATGAAGGTATAAAATGATGGTAGAGAGTCTTTACATATAGTATAGATGATATTAGTCCATCATTAGGGTTGTTATATTGGATTAAGCGTTTAGCTTACCGATGGTAACATGAGCTTTTATTGTGTATAGTTGTTAAGGAAGGAGTTTGAATTGCTTGTAGCTGCGCAAACAGGTGAGTGTCATAGCCCTATCTTTTCTAAGATTTTTCATTGGGGTGGAAACGATGCTTGAGTATGTGATGTTTTATTACTGTGATATTTGATGGTTGAGCTTAAAAATGCATGTGCTGTGTGGCTATTACTTGCTATGTGTTGAATTGAATTGACAAGTGGAGCCGGGTTGGCTTGGATCGTGGGATCGTTCCTTCCCCACTTGGGTTGAGCCGAGCTATTTTTGAGTTGAGCTATTTTGTTTGAGCTATATTGATTTGAATTGTGTTGAATTGAGCTGATTGATTTGTAGTATGTGATAGTTCATGATATGCCATGCAACTGTTTATCTTTATCACAGTAATGTTGGAATTGTTTTGAAATGTTTTGAGGTTGGTGTCTAAAACCTATGGCATCTCACCAACCTAGTGTTGACGTGTTTTAGCATCGTTTTCAGGTAACTCAGGTGATCGAAATTGATGTTAGGAGAGTTGCTAGTGAGACCATAAGATGCAAGTTGAAGATCTATGATTTTGCTATGCCGTTTTATTTGAGCAATATGTTGATTTGATTTCTAAACTTTGTTTTGATATTATAAGACTTGTATGGATGGTAATCCTTATCATTCATATTTGGTCGTTGATTTTTTTTGTTGGATGTTATCATGACACGTTGTGTCTTTGCATTTATTACACTATTTAGTATTCCTCTATAAAGATACCATGTGCTATGTTAATATCTTTCATGTTATGCCTCGCGTTTCCGCCTTGGCGGGGTGTGACAGATTGGTATCAGAGCCTATGGTTATAGAGAACTAGGTGGTTGAGCCTAGACTATAGCTTAAGGGTCCCTCATATAGTTGCATTTTAGGGCATAAGTGTTTGTGTACGTATATACCGTATGTTCTCGCTACTTTAAAGCTTTGAAATTCTTCCTATTTTGAATTACTACTATATAATATGAAATATATACTTTTTCATTATGGGGATCTAATAGTATATACCCCTTTGTTATTCTTTTAGTCATGTCTTCCCCTAAACTTAGGAGATATCGTTGGGAGATTGTTTACTTTACCGGACCCGCGAAGTTAGGGGACTTTTGAGAGAGAAAAGTCAAACCCAAGCGAGGCCCAACATAAGTTTATTTCGTTTTCTACCTCGATGCGTTGCTATAATCGAGGATTGATTTTATATTTTGGGTCACGATGTGACTTCTGTTTTGTTTGATCGATTGGGATTTTATGGTTCGTTAGATGGTTTATCATGTTTTAATTATATTTGGATTATTATTAAGTGCTATGTGGTAGATGTGTGTTATCATTGAGAGGTGTGGTCTTAAAAGTAAGTACGCGTGTGCAAAAGGTGCAATTATAATTATGGTCGCAAACATAATTATAATGGCAACACACACGTGGACTTGTGACTTTTATTGCATTGATCATTGTTGCTTGTATGTATTATGTAAGGATGTAAGTCTGGAGGTGTAAATGGTAGTGTAGATGTGATGTGAGATCCTGTTGAGGATGGTTGTGTGGTTAGAGAAGTCCTCTCTTAACCGATTTGGCGATTATATTAGGTGGGTTGCATAGATGGTAAGGTTCCCTTTCATCTATCGTTTGTGGATACATCGGATACATGTTGGCATTGTCGTCACGATTCTTAAGTTGGTTCGTTAGCTCGTTGTTCGTTGAGATATCCAACGCTCGTGTTGGTATTCTAGGGTGTTATCATAGAACTGGTGTTCTATGTTCTCCGTTTGGCGTTTTGATTGGTTCCCTTGTCTAAGGTGGCGATACTCTTTGGTTTCGGTTCTATGACCGTTGGTATGGATGAGTCCTTATGGTTTGTTTGATTTGCAAGAGTTCTTGTCGTGTTCGTTTTCAAGTAAATTAATATTTTGGTATTGAATTCCTTACGGTATTTTGGGAGTCTATTTTTCTATCATGATGTCTTTTGTTGCGAGTCATAAATTCTTTTTCAAAGTAATTTTGTTGTAGTCGATATCATATCGTTTAGGTGTTAAAAACTTCTTTCGAAAATAAATTATATAAATAAAATGCAACACATTTGTTTTAACCATCTTTCGATTTCTTTTATAAAATCATAATTAAAATAAGTTTATGAAAATTTTATTTAAATTTATTTTTACACTTAAAATTATTGGCATTACTAACTAAGGTGATTCTATTGTTTTAAAATAACTGGTATAAGGTTATGAGGGAAATGTTTCCTTGGGTAAAAATCGGTTTTGGTACAAAGGTACTTAATCTTTTAATTAATGGGTCATGGTGCGTGGTATTATTCATTGGGCGTTTCTAGCATCGTTGATGCGTTTGTTAGATTTGAGGTTCGTTCGTTATGTCAATGTTTACATTTGATTATTTCTTCTTTTGGGATTGTGTGATTTTTAAGTCCATACCAATTGGTGCATGCGAAGTTTGGTGTTTCTTCATGGCGTGGTGCTAGAGTTGATGTTAGGATGTATCTTCTGGATGGTGCGATCGATGGTAGCAAAGCGAATGGAATTATTCGTGATCTCAAGTTGAAATTAGAGAGTTCTTGTTTTACTTTTGATTTAGTACCTCTTAGTTATGAGAGTGTTGATGTAGTCGTAGAAGAGAATTTGTTGTTGAGACATAAGGCTAGGATGGTATGCCACAAGAAGGTAGTTAAAATGCCATAGTGAGCTAAAAAGTGTTTAAGGTTCGTGAAGAAACGAACTAAAGAGGGTGTGAGGTCTCGTAGGAGTACCAAAGCATACGAGTCGAAATTTAGTGATAATTTAGTAGTATGTGAGCTTCTCGAAGTGTTTCTCAGGATTTAGTGGGTTTTACCCCTCGTCGTGAAGGAGAATTTCGTATGGGATTAGTATAAGGAGCTACACCGATTTTGCGAAGGCTCGTGTCATTTGACGTCTTTGGAATGGCAAGAGGTGTGGAATGATTGCAGGAGTTGCAAGGTAAGGGTTGGTTCAAATGGTAACTTGTTGTGGGAAGCGTCTGTATTGTTTGGTAGGAGGAAAGGTGGGTAATGGAATGTGCATAGATTATCTCGAGAAGAGTGAGATAGAAAATTCGTATGTGATGTCACCAATGAAGGGTACACGAGGATGATGTAGCTAAGACTGTTTTTAGAATGCGTAATGGACACGTTAAAGGTTACGGCTATGCCTTTTGGGTTAACCAATGCACTAGCGGTTTTCATGGAGCTAATGAGCCTGGTGTGCATGGCCGTACATAGACAAGCTAGTTAACGTATATATTCGGACGATATTTTAAACCGACCCGAAGTCTAAGGAGGAGTACGAGTCGCACGTGAGGATGATCGTGGAGTCACTGAAGGACGAGAAGATGTACGTGAAGTTTTCCAACAACGTGGAAGCGGAGCATAGAGGAAGCTATCTAGATATGGAAAGAATCAAATGGGTAATGAGCCGATCTTGGCATTGCCGGAAGGAGCAGACGATTTTGTAGTGTATTATGACGCGTGAAACAAGGATTAGGAAGCATGCTTGGGAAAAAGGAGAAGGTGATTGCTCGTACGTCGCGACAACTGAAGGATCTTATAAAGGATTATATGACTAACGTGATAGGTTTTGCACTATAATGCTAGAGGCATTAAGTGAACAAAACGTGGAGAGTGATCTATATGGATCATGAACGTTTCAAACACACTTTCAATCAGAAGGATTAAACATGAGGCAAAGTAGATGGATGAAGTTATTTAGTGAGTTTGATTTCGAGGCCAAGTACCATCCGGGAAAGGCAAATGTAGTTGTTGAAACGTAGAGTAAAAAAAAAGGTAAAGCCAAGAATAAGTTCTGGATTGACGTATGACGATCCAAGCTAAGATCAAAAAAGGATGTTGGTGGTATAAGATAAGATGTCCAAAGCAAAGAACGTGTCAACATAAGATGTTGCGTGGCTTGGACCAATGAGTGTGAAAAGAGATGTAGAGTGGTTCATATTGGATAGACAAGGTTCGGACCTCCATTCGGAGAGATGTAAGGACCTTGGCTATTGAAGAGGCGTATACGAAAAAGTATTCTATCCATCCTGGAGCGGATACGATGTTTTATGGTTTTAGGTTAAGAAATCGATGGCTGAGTATGAAGAAGGATGTAGCTAGTTGTGATAGTAAGTAATTAGCTTATTCGAGAGTGGAAGTTGAGTATCAAGGGTCTTCAGGATTGTTGCTACAACTTGAGTTACCCGAGTATAAGTGAGGAAAGATAACTAAGGATATTGTTGTCAAGTTACCAAGTGTGAGTAGTCGATACGATTCGTTTTGGGTGTAGTCAATGGACTGACTAAGTCACCTTATTTCTAGCTATGCTTAGGACGTGTATGGTAGATTTTAGAGGTAGTTGGGCTACTTATATTTTCGTGAGAAGAGTTTTTCCCTAAGGTGGGGATATCATTCGAGTATGAGATGTGCTTCACTTGAAGCATTGTGTGGAAAGGAATGTAGGTTACCGTTTTATGGGTTGTAACTAGCGACATCAAGATTGAATGAACCGAGTTTGGTTCAAGAATTATCCTAGTCTAAGGTTTAACTGTTAGACTTGAGGCTGGTAATTGAGTGTTACTTAGAGTATTCAGTTTGAAGGGTGTATGATGTTTCGAAAAGTATGGTAAGTTGATACCAAGGTAAGAAGGTCCATTTGAGATTTTTGAAATGGTTATTGGTTGATATTACCTAAAGGAGTTGAGGAGTGTGCATGACATGTTTAGTGTGTCAAATTCGAATTTTTGGTTTTGCTAAAGAACTATTAGAAGTAATTAATGTTCATTGAGTTAAGATTCGATTGGTAAACTAAGTATCCACACTTGTTCGTTGAGCAAGAGATCATTGAGAGTTTTAATTGAAGTTGGGTACGTATGGTTTCTTATTGACCTTAATATGCCCTTAGATGTGTTTGTGATTTTGGTTAAAGTTATTTTATGAATAAACTCGAAGTCGAGCCGATTCTTTAAAAACGTTAGGTTTTGTAACAACTTATAACGTGGTTTCAAGACAGTTCTTGTTTGATGAGTTGGGAGACCGGGTTGTAAATGACGTTGTTACACAACCTAAGGTTTTGACGAGTTTTCTCGATGACGAGTGAGGTTCAATTAGTGGATGTTTCTTTTCGTTTGGGGTTGTTGTGTTGCTAATTGCACCCTTGTGGGGGTAAGAAAAGTCATTAGCAGTTGGATTCGGTTTGTGAAAGTTTGTTGAGATTAAGGTTGACAAGACTCTTTGTTTTGTCAAGGAACCGTTGAGTTTGTGGACCGAGAGGTCAAGAGTTTAAAGCGTAGTAAGATAGTGTTAGTACAATTTCGTTGGAATTCGAAGCGTGGCCCTGAGTTTACTTGGGAACGCAAGGATCAAATTAGGTCTAAGTGTCCTCAGTTGTTTGTCGATAGTGATATTGCCTCGAGTAGTTAAATCTCGGGACGAGATTTTCTCAAGGTGGGGATAATGTAACAACCGTGACTTGAGCAGGTTAGTCAAACCATTAGTGTTGACTTATGTGTCTGTTGCAACGTACGGTTTATGTGATTTTATGTGTTATACGTGTTTATATGTGTTTGTGTGGGATATGTGAGATTGGATAATCAATCCATTGAGCGTGATCGTCTCATTAGGATTGGATTTGTGTTAAAATTTGTTGAGTTCATTTCGTTCACTTTTGAGTGACGAGGAAATGGTTATTGAGATTTTAGCGTTTTTGTGTTAAATGTGTAAGTATTTATACGTATACGTATTTTTGTGTTAGTAATTTAAGATAAGTTTAGGTTTTAGAGGTTAAGTTAAGAGAAATGAGTTATTTGATGGAGAAATTTCATTTTTATCACTTATAGTGATAATGGAATTGAATTAGTATTTTGAAAGAATTGTTTTGGTTAATAAGTGGTTGTCTAGGTGATGGATTAAAATGTGAAGCGTGTCATTTGTGAAAGAAATGAGTTTGTTAAAATATGAGAGTTTTTGGTAAACTTTCCATATATAGAAAGTGAATTTGGAAATGAAAAGTTATTTTTAGAAAGCGTAAAACGTAGGTTTTGCGAAAGAAGGTTTTGGAGATAGTTTATGGTTTTTATAAATTATCAAACTTCAAGTTCTTTTAGTAAATAATAAAGAAAAAAAATTATTTATGGATGAATAGTAAAAACAGGAATAGTAAAAAAAAAGTCCAAGTTGGGCTCAAACTTGTAGAAAGGGGTTATCCATTAGGCCTATATAAGCAAACCAAGGATTAGAAAATACAGATTTTTTTTCTCCCCCTTCTCCTTGGTCGACCGAATCCTCAAGAGAAAGAAAAAAAATATTTTTTTTTATCAAGTTATTAAGGTAATCATTCTATTCATAGTTTAATCTTTTTAGTTATCATGTTAATTTATGTAATCTAAACATGATGGATTAAGTTTTATCATAAAATTTAATTAGGTTTTCTTAATTAGGGTTTAGTCTAGTGTAATTAATGGTGAATTAATGATTATGGTTCATAATTGTAAGTGGTTATGATTTTAATGAGGAATTAGAGCTTGAATTATGCGTTTTGGTGTTTAATTAATCAGCAGAATTTAGGTCAGATTGTTGGGCGAATATGATGGAGAATGCAAACAACATGATTCTTTTTTTTAAACTGTAGCTTTTTGAATCTTCTTTCCAGAAAATCTAGCCTCGAAGGTTTTTATGGTCGGGAAGGGGGTCAAATGTTGTTTACAAGACTCGTTGTCAAAACTGTGTTTTCAGACAAATTTTGAGTCAACTTAAGTGAGGTGAAAACCCTATTTAAGAAGTGTTTTAAATTAAGCCGTTGTACAGAATGTAACTTTCATATGTCTTTTAAGAAACCCCAAAAGGGCTAAGGCTAAAATTAATTTTAAGTTGGGTTTTTAAGTCGAAACTTTTTAGTGTGTAATCAGATCCGAAATTGACCAGTTTGTAAGTTTGATTTTCAAAGGTATACTTAGGTGTTGAATGAATGCATGAGCTTCTGCGGGAACTTAATATACACATGTGGGGTCATGTGTGAATTTTTGTGGGAATTATGGATGCGTATTGGTATGGGTTTTGGGTCGTGCAAGTTGGGTCAAAATTCTGCATTAGAGCAGAAAGTTATAAGTGTTTAAAATAAAAGTAAAGTGTAAATAAAAGATAAAATGATGGTGTAAAATGATGGTAGAGAGTCTTTACATATAGTATAGATGATATTAGTCCATCATTAGGGTTGTTATATTGGATTAAGCGTTTAGCTTACCGATGATAACATGAGCTTTTATTGTGTATAGTTGTTAAGGAAGGAGTTTGAATTGCTTGTAGCTGCACGAACAGGTGAGTGTCATAGCCCTTATCTTTTCTAAGATTTTTCATTGGGGTGGAAACGATGCTTGAGTATGTGATGTTTTATTACTGTGATATTTGATGGTTGAGCTTAAAAATGCATGTGCTATGTGGCTATTACTTGCTATGTGTTGAATTGAATTGACAAGTGGAGCCGGGTTGGCTTGGATCGTGGGATCGTTCCTTCCCCACTTGGGTTGAGCCGAGCTATTTTTGAGTTGAGCTATTTTGTTTGAGTTATATTGATTTGAATTGTGTTGAATTGAGCTGATTGATTTGTAGTATGTGATAGTTCATGATATGCCATGCAACTGTTTATCTTTATCACAGTAATGTTGGAGTTGTTTTGAAATGTTTTGAGGTTGGTGTCTAAAACCTATGGCATCTCACCAACCTAGTGTTGACGTGTTTTAGCATCGTTTTCAGGTAACTCAGGTGATCGAAATTGATGTTAGGAGAGTTGCTAGTGAGACCATAGATGCAAGTTGAAGATCTATGATTTTGCTATGCCGTTTTATTTGAGCAATATGTTGATTTGATTTCTAGACTTTGTTTTGATATTGTAAGACTTGTATGGATGGTAATCCTTATCATTCATATTTGGTCGTTGGATATTTTTTTTGTTGGATGTTATCATGACACGTTGTGTCTTTGCATTTATTACACTATTTAGTATTCCTCTATAAAGATACCATGTGCTATGTTAATATCTTTCATGTTATGCCTCGCGTTTCCGCCTTGGCGGGGTGTGACATTATAAATGAAATATGTAAGAATGGGTAAAGGTTTTAAATGATTATAGGACTATGATAGATAGCCTAGGTATCCATCATAGTTGAAGTTACATCATATTGGGTTGAATGCCTAATTGATGGTAGCTAATAATGTGTTTAATTGTTTAGATTGTTCGTGAGATTTTGTGAAGTTTTGATTGGATCTTTTTGGAAGCTAAGCATCAGGTGAGTTTCATAGCCCCTTTTTCTTGTGTTTTATTTGGGGTGAAAATGATGCTATGTGTTAAACTGTTTTAATTACTGTGATTATTTGCTACGTGTTATTGCTTCGTGAATAGTTCGGTTGGGAGTGGTCTTTACTACTCAACTCAAACCAACTGAAGGGTTGAAATAATACCTACTGATTTGTGTGATACGCTCCATGGCTTAGTGATCAATTAGAGTAGTTTGTGATGTGATTAGTTCGGTTGGGAGTGGTCTTTACTACTCAACTCAAACCAACTGAAGGGTTGAAATAATACTCAATGATGTGTTGGTCCAGGCCTAAGTATAAGTTCCAGCTGGTAGACTTTTAGGTGCGTAAGTGACATATGGGATCGAGGGTAACGTTCCTACCTAGTTGTTGTAATGGATCGAGGGTAACGTTCCTACCCAGTTGTTGTAATGGATCGGGGGTAACGTTCCTACCTAATATGTGGTTGCATGTTAGCATAAGTTCATAATTTGCATAATTGTCTTATACTGTTTTGATAATCGCAGTAATTGGTTTTGAAAAGTTTGTAATGCGAGTCTTAAACCTATAACTCTCACCAACCTCTGTGTTGACGTTTTAAGCATCATTTTCAGGTGAACATGATGGAAATAAGATTGAAAGAAGTGGCTAGTAAGAGACCATAGGATGTTATGAAGATTTTTGTTTTTATTGTCTTGAATTTTGCATTGTTTGAATTTGAATAATTGTTGCATGTCTTTCTATTGGCGAGAACTTTCGTTTCATCGATAAAGACGCCTGATGGATTTTTGGTAATGTTTTGGGTATTATTATGACACTATGTGTCTTTGCTTTACTTTAGCTTTCATTTTAGTATTCTCTATAGAGACACCGTGTGTTGTGATGATATCCATTCTTGTTTACGCCTCGCGTTTCCGCCTTGGCGGGGTGTGACACTCATGACATCGAAGCTAAACAAAGTTATGTATACAAGTCAATGCAAAGTAAATTTCCGTTGGGAGTGTCCAACCCGAGACACCCACAGTCTAACATGGTATACGTTTAGTTCGGTCATCCAAAACTAGTAAAAGCTACTTACCCGAACATGGATGTAAATCCTAATAGATCTATTTATAACACTCGTGCTTACAACATGTAATTAACAGTTCATGATAGTGGGCATAATGGGTTATCGCTACTTAAGCTAATCCATAATCATTTAAAAGAGTACTTGCGTCCAAATGTGAAACAAGCAATGCATCTCACCTCGAGATTTGTAAGATGATGATAAACAAGTTAAAGCAGGGTTATAAACTCACCTTAAGTAAATTGTAATATCGGTAATAAAAGGTAAGCACGGAAAACGATGCACGAAAACTCTAACCGCAACCTAAATAAGTAATAAGCTTTTAGGACAATGAAAACTTGTGTGCAATGATGTGTATGTGTTTATATAATCCTACATCACTTTTACACGATTGCGTTTAGGTCTTACAAGTTAAAAAGTGAATTTCAAAAAAATAAAATATTTATTTTTACGTTTTCAAAAGTTCCCAAAATTTACGAGTTACCTACTTTATCAGCTAACAACTTCCTCATTACAAAATGTAAAAATGCGAGTCCAGAGGTTTTGAAAACTAGAGGTTGAGTACTTTAAATAGTTAGTTTATCATTTCACCCAGCTTAGACCCTAACAGCCTCAAAAACAGTGCCCAAGTTGGCTGGTCGCAAAGATATGGCTATTTCCAGAGTTGGTGTATTTCCTCAGCATGTTTTAACCGCAAGGTCAGAGGTTTAATAGACCGTAACTTTCTCATTACAACACCGTATCTGGTGATTTCAGGGGCTATGGAAAGCTACCCACCCATACTACAATAACTTAGTTTATCTCATAACCTAACTCTAACCATAAGGGTCTCAAAACGGGATAAAAGTAGGCTAGCCGTTTGTTTTAACATTTTTCAACAACTTTTAGTTAGTTTTGCAGATTTTCTATTAGCGATAACTTTCTCGTCCGATGTTCGTTTTTAGTGATTCGACTTGCTATATTTTAGTTACTAAGGTGTCTACACATTTCACTATACTCCCGACCCATAAACACTACCTAGATGGATCGTACATAGCCTTAAATTCCCTATTCATTCATTTTCACCAATTTTGCAATTCTTCCGTTTTCGCAAATTAACATATGAGATCACTTTCGCGAGCTCTAGATTTTGAACAAAAATTACTCCTAACAGTCTAGATTAGTGTAGTGAACTTAAGTACTAAGCAAGTCCCCTTTTTAATAGTGAAAATGATAAAGTGCGATTTTATCAGGTAGTTTTCCATATTTTCGAAAAACCATCAAAACCAAAACCAAAGCTTCTAATTTTTCATTTATAGTCACTCTTATAGTCTAGGTACTTTGTTAAGATGATATATTTACGCTAGAAACACTATTTTGAAAATGAACACAAAATGTGCAGACTATATTAGATAGTGTGCACTTTTTTTGAAAAAGATATAGTTTTTGAAACTCAACGCGTATAGGTGATGCATTATTGATATGGATGCTTAAGATAACTTATGAAAATATACTTACAAGACTTGAAGGAGATAAGCAAGTATAAGCTACGCAAACAACCCGAAAACCTTCAAAAAAGACCTTAGACCTGATACTTTCTAAACTCTTTTAAATACCCTTTTCTTTAAGAACACTTAACCAAAACCCAACCAATTTCTAACCCTTGCTTGGTGTCTTATCTTTTGTCGTACAGAGTAGAGAATAAAGGGAGTAGATGTGCTTTCTTTTGTTGTGAGAAAGATACCTATAAAAGCTTTTCTTGCAACTCCCTGGTATAAACCCCTTAACCACTTAACCCATCTGGAAAAACACTCTCACTTAGCCTAGTTTTTGCCGTGAGATGAAGAAGAGAGAAAAAGAGTGATTATATGCTTTTGCTTTGTGAGAATGAAGGTGTTAGCTATGGTTAGTTTATATAGGACTAGTTTAGGAAATGTTTAAATCTCATTTCTATTCTAGTGTCTTAAAAATAGCACGGTGTGTCTTGGATGTTGCATTCTTGCTGTGTCTAGTGACCCAAAAAAGGGGTTGATGGTATTTTGAATCAAGCTAGTATCACATGTTAATTTAAAAGGGTGTTTAACATAATAATGGTAATTACTTGTTTCCAAGAATGTTTCACTTGCCAAATATAGAGGAGAGGTAACGACATAGGACAAAAACAAGGAAAAAGTGTTTGATTTTTGGTATTATGAGGTATTTATATGTATATGTATGAATAAATATGAAAGGTGATGGCTAGTTGCATGCATGCATGAACGTAAATGTATTCCGTAACCGTTTCACGTAAGACTTATAAATTATATTCATAATAGTCATATAACACATGTTTGATGTAAACTTATATTTGTTAAATTCCGGTTTACGTTTAAAGTTGTTTTTTAGTTAAAGCGATTTAACTTAACGGTTTCACTTAAAAGTAAGCACGTAATGGTTCAAAGTAAATACTTTTGAGTTTATTGATGTAAAATGACCTGAAAATGTGAATTTTCACAAATTTTTGTTGTATACAAGAGGTATTAATCTTTGATCTAAATTGGTTTAATGTTTTTTGTCTCTATTTAATTTTGGTTTATTCATTGATATTGTGTTGGGTGTTGTATTGTTGTCGACATGTCTGGTATAAAATAGATATGGTTTTATTCACTGATGTTATTAACTTCTTTTGTTCACTAATTTTGGTTTCATTCACAAGTATGGTATGAAGAGAGTGTTGAAATGTCTAAGACGATGTATAATAATGATCAAAGAAAAGGAAAGATTACAAGTCTTGTAATGTTAGGAAACAAAGATATCATGTTTGTTGTGCCAAATATGTATTAGATAGGGTGGAAATGAATTGGTTGAGTATATTTGTAAGTTTATATGTGTTTTAATTAGTATATATTGGTTCTTAAATAATGATTTGTGTGTTTTGTACAAATATTAGATTCTTGGTTTTTGACAGATTTTATTGTTCCTTTTTAATTTTAATTTCTAGTTTCTAATTTTTTAATTAAATGAAATATTATAATTTTTTGGAAATATATAAAATTTATGCCATAGATTTACCAAGGGGGGAAATATATAAAATTTATGCCATAGATTTACCAAGGGGGTCACTAGAAATTTTCTATTAAAAGTTCGTGCTAAATAATTTTGTGGAAATTTTTTTAGGTAAATTTGTGGGAAATAAATCAGTGAGAAAATATTCCGTTGGAACTAATAGTATGAAAACTGTGAAAAATCCATGGGTAATTAACCCACGTATCACACACAACAATATTTATGGGAAATAGTCAACGCTCCCTGGGAAAATTAGTGGGAAAATATTTACCCACAAGGGTTTTACCATCGGGATAGTTCCGTGTGAAATCCGTAGAAAAAGGCCCTTACCCACGAGGTTTCCCACGGATTTTACCGTAGATAAAACCAGTTTTTGTAGTAGTGTTGTGATTTTGGTTAGACAACAATTCCCGAATGTGGAGTAAGAGACCGTAAGAGAGTTAGTGGTGTAACACAAAGGAGAAAGAGTGTTATTTTGATACTATCTTTTATACTAGTATAAAGATACAATTGTATTAAAAAATACAATATGAGTAATGTTATTATTTTGAAATGACTTACTTATGTAAAAGATAGTGCAATTTATAAATTACTTAATGCTTCGGTACAGTTTATTTTACTTACTTCATTTTCACTTAGTTACACCCATATCTTATATATATAAAGATTGAATACAAATATTTATTGTGAAGGCTTCAAGATTTGTAAGACAAGCTTTGAAATGTGTACAATTTCATGTTAATAAATGGCCTAATTGATGGTTAAGTGTTGTAACCCATGCTTTGAAAAGTGTACAAATTATCTTATATATTGAGTCCTATATATTTAATGCTAAGTATTAGTATATTTTTAAAGTAATGTTATTCCAAAAGTTTTACATTTAATGTTATAAACATAAACTCTACTTAAATAAATAAGTTATGTCATCCCAAAAGTCTCAAATTAACTAAATGCAATGCAAATTTTTAATACTAACAATTTACATATAAAACTCATTTACACTCTCATCTCACTACTCACACTTTCATCTCACTCTCACACTCTCATCTTACTTTGCCTTTCTCCATTCCTCCTAAAATCTTTAAATGCTAGAGAGTACTTACATCTATAGGCTTTTGTTTATGTATGGTCTTCCTTTTGGTGTAGTTTATCCTCAAAGGGTATTCATAGCCGGATGCTTTTTTTTGTGGCATATCTTACAGATTTACCCAGGTTCAAGGTGAGCATTTTTTTGTTGTGTTTTTCTTTCAGATTTGCGCTTGCGGTGAGTTGTAGGTCAGTAGGTGGATATAGTTGTTGTTTGGTGTGTTCTATGATTATATGTTTATTGATTTTAAGTTTAGATCTCTTTTTATTGTTTGATTTTGTTAGTGTTGAATCTTAATTATCTTTTAAAACGTGTTTGTTGTGTTTTGTAGTGAAGATCGGAGTACCAGGATTGGATGAATATTTGCAGCCGAGAATGAATTGATTTCCCCACATTTTAAGGCAAGTCTTTGTCTTATCTATTGTTATATAGATTTCTCAATCAATTTATGTACTCATAGTTTACAAAGCAAATCGAAAGTTTATAACAAGTAGCAATTTTGAGTGTTTCTTCTTGGTTGGTTATTTTAGTTTGATTAGGATTTTATTTATCTAGGTAAATAACAGTGTTTTATGTGTGTGTATGTTGTGTTTCAAGGGGTTGATGATGGTGAGGGACTTGAAGATTTTGAAGATGAATGAAGATTTTAAGTTAGAGATAAGATAAAGATTAATAGATGGGTGGATGAAAATTGTAAAGCTATTTGAATACTTGGTAACAAAAAATTAAGATACTAAAGATATTAATGTTGAACAAAATCTCATCTTATCTTACATACTTTGGTACATGTTATAATTTAAGTATTTTTTATTTGTGTTGGAGTGTAATATTTTAGAATGATAATTTGTGGGCAAACAGTTTTCTTTCAAAATCTAGTAAGTGTTATGCGGGGGTGGGGATTCACACCAACAAGGGACGTAGGAATTGCCCTTAACTGTCCGGAAGGCTAAAATAGCTTTCTCGGGAGCCTCTGGGAGGCCGGGGTATTCAATCCCATGATACTTAAGGAGCAGGGCGTCATATCCTAGGGGTTCTACTAATACATCGTATAGCGGGTCCAGTTATGAAAAAAGAAAATAAAAAAACAAAATTATTAGGATGATATAGAAAGGTTACGTCAATTAGTGTTTTAGATTATAGGGGTAGGAGTAAGGAGGGTGGTTGTAAAGAAGTATGAGTTGTAATTGATGTGTTCTCAAGCAACTAATAAAATGTGTGTACTTTATGCTAGATGATTGTGTAAAGTCAACATTTTAGTAGAGAGTAAACCTATGGGTGTACTAAACCGTGGTAGATCGAAATAGTTGTGCTTATGGAGTATAACTAAGTTACATACTTACATCTCATTTTGTAACAATTGCATATTTGCAGTTTTCTTTCAGATTTTTTTTCGGGTTTGATACAAAGTTTACACAAGTAAATGAAATACCAACATAAAATTAAATATAATTACATCTAAATATAATTATATCTAAATACTACTCTGTAATATATTAAAACCTTTTTTAATGGTTTTAAAAACAAAACAGATGTTATTTTAATATATCATTATTAATAGTGAGCTTTTAAATTGTATGTAAATATTTGCATTTCTTAAAAATGCAATGTTACATGTACAGAGAGTTCACAATATTATATTCACAAAATGGGTGTAACAACTAAATATGTGAGTAAAAAGAATTATACCACAATGTTATTAGACAACTTGAAGGATACAAATGAACACATGAACACTACTAAAACAATACTTGACAGAGCTTCATATTTTATGAATAAATCTTCGCACTTTTTGAAACGCACAAACTAAACCCTCGCACTTTCTGAAACGCACAAACTAAACCCCTTACAATTATATTTTAACCATAAAATAACCCTCAAGAACACAATCCCTTAAATTAGCGGACTAGGGACACAACGACTGCTTTTGCGATACATTAGGTTTAGACAACGGTCGAGAAGCACGTCAAACAACACCAACTCAAAAGGAAAAGGCAGAACATATCACGTATAAATTTATAGAATGATTCACATAATCAAACAATGTGCATCAGACGGGTGGTAACGCCTCGTATACAATAAAAAACTATGTGCACATAAATTGACATTAATATCGCTCGTCATCATTATGGGCGGGTAATATATATAATGTTAGGAACATGTGTACGATGTTAATGTGGCATATTTCTAGTGTTCAAACTACAAAATAACAAAAAGTTATGGGATGACCAATTAACCTTCCTTTTAGAGCACAATGTATCATAACTTACATAACATCAAAAAATGTTGTCACCTTAGCGCCACCTCATCATTCACATTTTTAACATCAACACATTAAAATACCTCTTCACTCATAACACCATAACACCACCTATTGAGACCTACCTTTTTATAGTTTTTATTCCATTTATTGAAACAAATATATTTCATTAATAAACTTAAAATTACAATAAGTTTTTTTATTAAAAAATTACAAAATTAAAAAGAAAAAAAATTAACTCGTTAAAACTTTTTTAGTGCATAACCCATTTCCACTCCTTCATTATATATCTCTCTCTCTCACACACGCATGCACGCACACACACACACACACACACACACAAATGCGCACGCATACACACACACCAAATAAACACACACAAACCAAATAAACACAACACAAACACATACCTAGTTTTAAAAAGAAAAAGAAAAAAAACCAAATACGTTTCAACGCACGTTGAGGGGGCAACTCCGAGCTCAACGACGTTGTAGCTCACTATATACCGGTATGGTAACGTCGGCAACGCTGGTGCCACATCGACATAATTGTAAGACCCCAAAAATATGTCGCAACGGGAAGGTAACCGGGGGTGTCACTTCATAATACAATAGCACAAGATATAAGAGAACCACATCTAATATGAGTCGTTTAAAAGATAAAGTTTTATTTCCTTTCAAAGTTTAACAAAAGCACCAAGTTTCAAGAGTTCACTAATATAAAAATGTAAAATTTTTATTACATAACCAACCGTTTATTAGTAATGTAATGAATCTTCAGTGAGACGAGACCGCAAAATATGACTCAAATATGATGCTCCAAAATGCTATCCAAGTAGCATGCAATTACTGACCTGAGAAAACATGCTTAAAAATGTCAACATAAAGTTGGTGAGTTCATCGGTTTAAGTATGTATGAATGCGGGACCGCAAGATTTTAAAGTGTGCAATAATGTAACACATACAATATCATAAAAAGTAATTACGATTTCACTAAGCTCATGACACTGAAGCTACAACAATGTATGTGTGCAAATTAATGCAAAGAATGTGCCCGTGTACATGTTCCACCCGCAACATCTAAAGTCTGACATGGTATACGTTTGTTAGTTTGGTCCTTCGAAACTAGTAAGCACTACTTACCCGAACGACGATGTCAATCCCAAATAGATCTATTTATAACATTCGCGCTTACACAAGGTAATTAACAGTTCATGATAATGGGCATAATGGGTTATTGCTACTTAGGCAAATCCGTAATCGTTTAAAAGAGTACTTGCGTCCAAATGTAAAAATAGAGTACTTGTTTAAAAGAGTACTTGCATCCAAATGTGAAATACTTAGTCAAAAGGTGATTTCGCAAATTATAGGGTTTTTAATTTAGTTTTGACACTTAAACCGAGAGTTACTATTTTTATCTTACTAATATATACCTTACGTCTAATAAAAACTTTCTATTTTTAGTAAACTCGTAACGCTTACGAGATATCGCTTTTATAAAGTCTCTAATGCGTCCTAATAATATATGAGTAATAAACTATTATTCGCTAAGGTTTTTATAGCTCAAACGGACCCGAAAACGCCCAAAAACACTAATTAAAGTTTCTAACATCAACTATATTTACCTAAAATGTGTGCAGGAAATTTATTAGATTTTCCGAAAAATAGTCCATCTTTTACGGAGTATAGCTCATTCGTTATTGACTTTGATGACAAAAGAAAGGTTTCTTATTTTAGCGAAAAATATTTTCGGACAAGTTTTCTTTTATAAACTTTAGCCGATTCGGACCCGAAAGGGATCCAAACCACAATTTAAAATCGGGACTGAATGTTCACAGTTTTTATTAAAGTTGTCAAATTTATATATGTTCCGCCAAACTTTAAACGGGTATAACTTCTTCCTTTTAAATCCTATTTTACATTCTTTATATCAAAATTTCCGTAACGAAATCTACTATCATAATATTAGAGTTTTAACATCTCAAAACATTTTTAAGTAACCCCTAACCTACGGGCTGTTTGGGACAGCTTATATAACTTCCCGAAATGTGCCAAAATAATAATCCACAACTTCCCCAAAGGCCTAATCTAACCTATCTTCGTTCACTACTACTTCAAACAACAAATCCACCTCATAACTAACTTAATCCCTTCACCAACAAGATACAACTTTATTAATAACACTAGCTAGCATATAAAATCACTAGTTTTCTTCCAACAATTCAATAAATACAATAACATTGCAAGAACATAAATGATACATTTTTATTACTAGAAACTACTAATTAAGTTTATAAAAATGATAACACAATCATATGGGTGATTTTTTTGAAAGAAAATGTATAAATGAGAACAAAATGATCAAATAATCAAAAGAGTAGATAGGAGATGCTTACAAAGATGATGAATACAAATGAAACCCTAGGTTTTGATTCTAACCCAAAACTTATAAACCCTAACTTGCTTTTGTAAACCCTTGTTTAAATCTTGAAACCCAACTTTGTAATCATCTTTGAACACCTTAAGAATGAACCTTGAGTACCCTTATATGCTAGAAATATCAAGAAAATAGAAGACAATGAAACCTTAAAAAGGTGGTGTTCTGTCGTGGGATAAAGAGGAGCAAAAGAGAGATTTTGTTGAGATTTTGCAAGTGATAAGTGAGAATGAGAAAGCTAGTTGCATGCACTACTTATTTAGAAAATATATATGAAAAGGAAACCTAATAACTCAAGGAAGTAGGGGGCGTGGGCATGGTGTAAGAAAGTATGGGAGGTTGGCTTGTGTAAGAATCTGTAAGATAGTTGGAAGGGTTGGTAAATAATTTAAGCTAGCTAGTATAATATGTTGTGTAGTAAAGATTTGGTAGTATTTTATGTTTAATACATATATTGGGCCGATCCATATAAGTAAAAATAGGGGAGGGAAATGTTAAATTTTTTATAAGGTATAAATATTATGGGTGTTAGTAAAGGTGGTATGGTTTACATGCATGCATGAAAGTTCATATTGCAAAACATAAGCGTTTTACGTAAAGCTTAAAAAATAAAATGTGAAAAGTTATAAATTATATTTTTTATAATTATATAACACATAATTGACGTAAACTTATGTTTGTTTAATGTCAGTTTATGTTACATGTTGATTTTCAATCTACGCGATTTAACTTAACAGTTATAATTAAAAGTAACCACGTAAAGGTTCAAAGTAAATAGTTTTGAGTTTATTGATGTAAAATGACATGAAAACTGGATTATCATAGTCTCCTCGTGTTAAAAGAATTTTGTCCTGAAAGTTAGTTTGAGTTGCCTTCCAGAGTGGTGTTGGTGAAGAGGTGCGAATACTTATTTTGAAATTGGTCTTCACGTTCCCACATAAACTCTGGACCTCTTCTAGAGTTCCATCAAACCTTGACTATAGGAATGTGGCTTTGCTTCAACTGCTTGACCTCTCAGTCCATAATCTCTATGGGTTCTTCAACGAAATGTAGCTTGTCATCAATTTGGATCTCATCCAACGGAATCACATTCATCGGACAAACACTTCTTCAAATTAGACACGTAAAATGTGCTATGAACCCTGCTTAATTGTCAAAGTAGTTCGAGATTATAAGCAACGGTTCTAACTTTTTCTAATATCTTGAAAGGTCCAATATACTTCAGGTTCAACTTTCCCCATTTGCCAAAACGGATAACCCCTTTCCAAGGTGAAACTTTCAACATAACTTTATCTCCTTCTTGAAATTCTAGAGGTTTATGCCTCACATCAGCGTAACTTTTTTGGCGATCACGAGCAGCTTGAATCCTGCTTTTGATCTGAACAATCTTCTTAGTAGTTTCATGAATAATCTCTAGACCAGTGAGCTGGCTATCTCCAACCTCAGCCCAACAGACAGGTGATCGACACTTTCGACCATAAAGTGCCTTAAACGGTGTGGTTTTAATGCTAGTTTGATAACTATTGTTGTACGAAAACTCTACTAGAGTTAAATGTTTATCCCAACCATTTCTAAAATCTATTACGCAAGCGTATAACATATGTTTAAGAGTTTAAATGGTTCTCTCGCTTTGTCCATTGGTCTGCGGAGGGTAAGCCGTACTCATATCCAAACGAGTATCCAAAGCCTTCTAGAGCAACTGCCAAAAACACAATGTAAATCTGCTATCACGGTCAGAGATGATAGAGACCGGCACTCCATGCCTTGAGACTACTTCCTTCAAGTATAGTCTCGTCAGTCTCTCTATCGTATTAGTTTCCTTCAATGGTCAAAAGTAAGCAGACTTATAAGATGATCAACAATCACCCAAATAGTATTGTAACCACTTGATGTCTTAGGTAGTTTTGTAATAAAATCCATGGTGATGTTCTCCCACTTCCATTGGGGTATCTCAGCTTGTACTAACAAACCAGATGGTTTTTGATATTCAGCTTTGACCTTCGAGCATGTCAAACACTTGCTAACATAGGTGGCAATCTTTGCCTTCATGTTGGGCTACCAAACAATTTCTTCAAGTCATGGTACATCTTGTTGGATCCAAGGTGAATCGAATACTTAGACTTATGCGATTCGTGCATAATCAAATCCCTTAATGCTCTAAAACGTGATAACCAACTTTGTTTCTCAATACAAAGTGTCCCATCAGGACGGGCTTCAATATCCTTGTTCATGCCGTGAAGATTTTCTTCCTTGACATTTCCTTCTTTCATCGCCTCAGCTTGAGCATTTGTTGAGGTGTCATTTTATACACTTTTTTGAGGTCATTTAACCCTCTAAATCATGAAAATGTGCCTAGATTATGTGCTTAATCGTTTGTTTTCATGTTTTTAGCACTTGGATGGATTTTGGAAGAAATAAACGTGACTTGGGCTCATTTGGAGAAGAAACGGACAAGACTATGACTCTACACCAGATTCCCTTAAAGAATTATGCATACAGTGCGTGGAGACGGCGTCACGAATCTTAAGCGACGGTGTCAGGACTTTCAAGATGACGGCGTCCGAGATTTGGCGATGGCGTCAGAACGTAGCCTACTTAAAAAGGCTCTAAAAGAATCGACGTGGTGACGACGTCAGGATTACATCACGACGCCGTCACACCGCTTTTACTATATATACAAAACCGATTTTAGGGTTTTTAGTGTGTAACTTTTGGGAGACGAACCCTAAGTTTTATATTCGAGTTTGGCAACCTTTTAGGCCGTCTTTAGGGCCTCAAAACCCTATTGTAACCGTCTTTAATCCATGTTTTAATCAAGTAAAGTTCATCTATCCCTTTAATCTTTCAATATGGTTATGTATTGTTTGATTGAATGTTGTTCTTTATCTTCTTATAACATGCTAGGCTAAATCAATTAGTATTTACTTATGATTGCATGAAACTTAGATTGTAGATCCTTTTAATGTTGCTTCTTGTGATAGATGTGCGCGTTAGGCTTTAGAAAACTACCATAAGATATTAAATTGGCATAGACGTCTAGGGAAACACGAGTGTGCAGTCTTCATACTACCTTACCCCTAATATGGTTGACCCTTCTTAAGATATTTCAATTGCATTTAATATACTCTTAGGGGACTTATAATAGTCTTCATACTACCTTACTTGTGGGTTGCCTTAACGGAATATTACGTAGACGACGGGGTCATGTAATTTGTTGATGACTTAGGAAATACTTACACAGATCATCACAAGTGTGACAAAGCAACATGATTAAGAGAAGAAATCTGAGGAGTAGTGCATGATTAAGTAAATACGTTCATTTATCATATAAGTTGTCACCAAAGTAGTTTAGATTATAATTTAGTTTTATTAGATAAAACAAACCAAACCTCTAAAACCATGATTTTACCTACTTTCTATAAAATAAAAATACCAAAAAGAATCTTCTCTCAACCCCATATACCTTTGTTAGATATTGATCGAACCTTCCCAACCTATTCCTCTAGAGAACAATAACAACCTCCGAGTCTTGCCTTACTACACTACAACGGTAAGGTACTCTGCCTAGGGATTGTAAAACCTCCTATGAGAGTCTCACAAAGCCTGCATTAAGTTTTTGGCATCGCTGCTGAGGAATAGTTAGGTTTCAACCATTGTTTAACTTAGGTCTACACACTTGATTCCTATCAAGTGAGAATTTTATTTTCAGTATATTAGCTTTCTCATAGCCTATCTTTTTTTTGTTATTTGTTTCGTAAATCATTTTCGTTGACCTCCAAAAATCCTATCCGTACTCTTAGAGATTACTCCAAACCTAGCCACGAGGGTTATAGGAACACCATTGAGCTCCCTGAAGGGAACAATGTGATACTTCTTCAACCCGACACCATCCGGTTGGTGCAAAACGGACACTCATTCCACGGACTTCGGTCCGAGGATCCAAACCAACATCTCAAGGATTTCTCAAAACTTGTGGACTCACTCGACCTTGATATTTCAAATAGGGAAAGAACGCGCCTGCATTTATTTCAATTTTCTTTTTGTGATCAAGCTAGCAATTGGCTTGAACGTCTTCCAGTAGGATCCATCTCAACATAGGAGGATCTTACTACTTGTTTCCTTGCTCAATCCTTTCCATCGAGAAGGACTGTAAAACTCTGTAACAACATCCTGATGTTCCAACAACATCAAGGAGAGTCTCTTTCTAAATCATGAACTCGTTTCAAGAACTTACTCCAAAAAGTCCCTCATCATGGCATCGATATTTGGCTCCAAGTCCAAATCTTTTATGACCATATCAATCCCGCCACAAGACGAACCATCGATCAATCGACCAGTGGTAAGCTTCGTGACAGAAACGCCAAAGAATCCTAGGGATTATTAAAGGACCTAGCCCTCTATGATAACAAAAGTTGGAACGACCCAAGGGAATTCGCTAAATTGGTCAAGGAAATCTCTTTGCCTCAAGATGTCTTGAGTACATCCGACCGTCGTCTCATCGAGCTCGAAAATCAAGTCCAACGTTTAATGGAAGCTTATCTTGCTCTTAAAAGCCTGTTCAAGTGAACAAAATCTCTTCTTCATGTGAGATCTGTAGTGGTCCCCACGACACTCAATATTGCATGAAAAATTCCGAGCAAGCTTTTGTTAAGTATGCGTCCTCACGTACCGACGAAGCGAGAGGTAAGTGGTTCACCTTCAAACCTGAGAAAAACAATCTTGGTGACACCTATAATCCATCATGGAAAAGTCACCCAAACCTTAGGTGGAGACAACCCCAAAATTCTCAAAATACATTTTCAAACCTACCTAACTGGTTTCGGCCCAACGGTTTATTCCCGAACCGTCCCTTTAACAACAATCCTTAAAATATTAACAATCAATCAAATCTCGAAAGGATTGGTGTCCAACTTCATGGCATCTCAAGATGCTAGAGTGTCTAAGTTTGAAACTGATTTTAAACAACAACAAGGTGAGATGACCAACAAAATTGACATTGTCTTGAAGGCCATCACTGATCGAATAATGGGAGCACTTCCTAGCGACACGGTAAAGAACCTAAAACTGAATGTTAACTCTACCGCTTCATTTTTGTCTGCTCGTTCTTGCCCGATGGAAGATCCCTAGTGCTTAAACCATAGCCACAGTTCGATCAACACTATCAAAATGTATTCCAAAGAAACCAATCATTCTCAAAAAGACAAACTACAAACGGTCATAGAAATTGGAACACAGCAACCACATGAACCTGAACGAGCTCTAGAAGATGAATTCTAAGACCTGCATCTTAACTTACCAATTCTTGAAGTACTAGCTCATGCTTCAATATATAATTCAATCCTTGATAAATATGTAGAAAGTTTAGAGCTAGGCAAGAATGGATATGCATTCATCCAAGGCAAGATGCCTACAAAAATAGAAGACCACGTACTATTCACTTTACCCTACAGGTTAGGAGACTCAAAGCTTTTCAACACCTTAGCTGACTTAGGATCGCGTGTAAACATAATCCCATTGTACCTTTTCAAAAAGCTCAAGATCAGGCTACTAGAAGAGACTAATCATGTATTCGGATTAGCAGACGGGACCAAGTCTTACCTCGTTGGGATCATTAGGGATGTAGAAGTCCACATAGGAAGACTAAAACTTTTAAACGACTTCTACATAATCGACATGAAGAAAGACCCCAAAACCCCTTTACTAGTAGGAAGAGGATTTCTGGCAACCGCTAATGCAGTTATAGATTGTAGAAAAGCCAAAATAGCAATGTGAGAAGGGATCACTAGGTCAGTATTTGGAGTAAAGGAAATCGATCTAGGTGAAGAGTAAGCACCCTATTGGACCACACTAGGTAAAAGAGAGTCGTATAAGCCGCGACCTAGCTCAGACGGTGTAGGTGCCCAAACCTCTTACTATGCTAGAAAGGAATTCATGGACTGTGATTTACCTGGCGAATGGGAAATAGCTAGAGATGCTAAGATCAATCCATTTAAGGACGTCTTAGTATTTAGAAGAATGGTGGAATTCTTAGGAGCTATACCCATAAACCTTAAGAGAAACATGTAAGAGTCAGAGGATTCAATAGGAAATCCAATTAGCTAGGACAAACCACCCAAAAATAGAGACAGGGCATGGCATGCCAAGATTAGACTAATTGACCTGGACGCAGAAGAATTCACCAAAACCCTCCAGTTAGTCCCCACCTCTAGAAAACTATCTGAAAGGGAGAGTCCAAGGGAGATCATCGACTTGGATCAATTCTATGACACCTAGACATGTGACTTTAATTCTTGCTATAAGACTAATAAATAAAGAAAAGCGCTTTTTGAGAGGTAGCCTAATATTTATTTCCCGCATTTAGGAGTGTCTTGTGTTTTGATACTTCTCGTTTATTCTTTTATGTTTGAATTATTTTTGTAATCATGCTTTGTTTTGTTTTTAACTTCGTCTTATTGACAATCAAAGGTATTTTGCATAAAATAAGTGTAAGGAAAAATATCCGGTTTATAAGAACCAATTCAAACATTTAAAATAAATTGTTTAGATTAATTCGCATCAGTTTTGAGTCATATGATTTTAATGATTAATCTCAGGTTTTATGCAGTACTTTACACATGATATAACTAATAGAATTGTGTGCAAGAAATTTTTCAAGAAAAACAAAAAAGAAATTTTCACAGTGGCTGGAGATGGTGTCAGGATTTATCCTAATGGCGTCACGTCTACAGCTTTGAAAAAATTCGAAAATTTTCTATTATTTTCGAAAAATAAATTGTACAATACCTTAAATTTGTAATTTTCTTGTAAACCTACAGAAACCTATGATTATATCATCACTTTCATCCTATCTTTAATGCTTTCATAGAGTCAACCCTAAAGTTTTGTTGTATATATCATTGTCTTGCCGATTTTACGCCAGGTGTAGTTGTCTTTGTCTTTGATTTACATGTTATATTTGATGAGAAGAAGCGTGGAATTTCTTAGGAAGTTTCATTGGGCAATTCTTGGAGGTCGATTTAACCAGTTATCGCATGTTTCTTTATTATTGAGCAAACCAGAGGAGTACTAGTTTTTTTACTTGTTTTCTTTTCCCTTTATTCGTTTATACGAGTACTTTTAAGAACATTGGGGACAATGTTCAACTTAAGTGTAAGGGAAAATAAGCCTTAGAAACTATTTCTTCCACTGGCATTTGCTCTGTCCTTAAAATGATGGGTAATATATCAAAACATAGCATAAACGGTAATTTTAACGAAAATTTAAAATTTTTATGACACATACGGACGAAAACTGAGTATTAATCACGTCTCATGGATAGGAATTTATATGACTAGCACAAAAGCCCTCAAAATTCCACCAAAAAATGTAAGATTCACCTTTAGATCTATAGGAATTTGGGTATCCATTTTTGATACCCAAGATAATTTTACCTTTAGCTTGTTTGAGTTAAGGTTCGAATGCAGTCGTATGTGCCTATTCCATTGTTACGGATGTGTATGTATGATCTTGTCGCCTATTCTGGAACATTGGTATCAGTTTAAAATTATATGAGTGTACCGGTAGTGTATTAAATTCAAAAACATATTTTTGTGATGCATCCTGAGACCGCATAGTGAGAATTAGGATTTTCTAAATAATAAGAGGCACTAGGATTAACCCATGTTTTAAACCTATATTGTTATGATGGTCACCTCGATCATATAACTATCCCACACCCTTTCCATGCACTCACTTTTAGTGCAGGATACCCCTAGTACACCCCTCTAAGCCTATCATTTTCACGGTTCTCGTAACTTTTTGGTTAAGCCAGATTATTAATGAAGAGCATTGTTAACCCTTAAACCAATTGTTACACCTAATCGCCTTAGCCTACCTTGTATGTACTCACTTTAAGTACATTATTGTTTTAACCCAAATTAATTATGGAGTACACGGTTGCTAAGTCCTTATTCTTGTAAATACAGTTTTGGAACGATTGGGATTCATGGTAGTATTTATTTCACAGAAGAATGGGGAAGAAAAGTTAAGTCAATACCCCCATATGTTTGTCAAATGATCTCCATGTTATGTTGATCCACATCAATTCGGGTCATTAGTTAGATTGTAATTATGAGTTCTAAAACTCAAGTGTAGGGGTGTATCTATAAGCCCCAAGTGATGTATTATGTATTTAAAAAAATTAAAATAAAAAGAAAAGAAAAAGAAAAGAGATTGGTGTAGAGTTCTGTAGAGTTTGTATATCTTTGTCCGAGTCATTGGTTTAGCAACCCAATCAACATGTATTCTTATAAATAATTAGCTAACCCTTTCACCCCAAATTCACCTAAAAAGTCACCCCCAAATATATCCCATCCATTTCCGTTTCCATTAATGTTATCTTACACCTATACCCCACAACCCTTAAAATACCTATTTGATAGTAATGACTAGTACTTACGCCTAGCGGTGGAAGTTTGATCCTTTACCAACCTTATGGTAATTTGTATGTTACGACAGGTAATGAGTGTTAAATTTTCCGTTTCCTATACTATTATAATTCATTATACACCTGAGAGAAAGAGAGAATCCAAACACATATGTGAGGTGCTAGCATATACTTTCTGTGCTTTTAATTACGAGGTTTAGGAGGTTGTATTCTAAACTGCTTTTAAAGATTAGGTTAAATACCCCCAATATTGCCATTGTCTAGATAGAAAAGCCCGATTACTTGAGGACAAGCAAATCTCAAGTGTAGGGGTATTTGATGAGGTGTCATTTTATACACTTTTTTAGGGTCATTTAACCTCCTGAATTATGCAAATATGCCCAGATTATGTGCTTAATAGTTTGTTTTCATGTTTTTAGCACTTGGATGGCTTTTGGAGGAAATACATGTGACTTGGGCTCATTTGGAGAAGAAACGGACAAGACTTGACTCTACACCAAAATCCCTTGAAGAACTGTGCATACCGTGCATAGAGACGGCGTCGCGAATCCTAAGCGATGGCGTCGGTACTTTCAAGATGACGACATCAGAGATTTGGCGATGGCGTCAAAACGTAGCCGACTTAAAAAGGCTCAAGAAGAATTGACGTGGTGACGACGTCAGTATTAAAATACGACGCCGTCACACCGCTTTTCCTATATATACAAAACTAATTTTTGGGTTTTTAGTTGTAACTTTTAGGAGACGAACCCTAACTTTTATATTTGAGTTTGGCAGCTTTTTAGGGCATCAAAACCTATTGTAATAGTCTTTAATCCATGTTTTAATCAAGTAAAGTTCATTTATCGCTTTAATCTTTCAATATGATTATGTATTGTTTGATTGAATGTTGTTCTTTATCTTCTTATAACATGCTAGGCTAGATCCATTAGTATTTACTTATGATTGCATGAAACTTAGATTGTAGATCCTTTTAATGTTGCTTCTTGTGATGGATGTGCGCGTTAGGCTTTAGAAAACTAGCCATAAGATATTTAATTGGTATAAACGTCTAGGGAAACACGAGTGTGTAGAAAGGATACCATCGGTAACAGTCTTCATACTACCTTACCCCTAATATGGTTTATCCCTCTTAAGATATTTCAATTGCATTTAGTATACTCTTAGGGGCCTTGTAATAGTCTTCATACTACCTTACTTGTGAGTTTTCTTAATGGAATATTAAGTAGACGGTGGGTTCGTGTAATTCGTTCATGACTTAGGAAATACTTACACAGATCATCACAAGTGTGACAAAGCAACAGGATTAGGAGAAGCAATCTAAGGAGTAGTGCATGATTAAGTAAATACGTTCGTTTATCATATAAGTTATCACCAAAGTTTTTTTGATTATAATTTAGTTTAATTAGATAAAACAAACCAAACCTCTAATACCATGATTTTACCTCTTTCTATAAAATAAAAATACAAAAAGAATCTTCTCTGAACCCGATAGACCTTTGTTAGATCTTGGTCGAACCTTCCCAACCTATTCCCCTAGAGAATGATAACAACCCCCGAGTCTTGCCTTACTACACTATAACGGTTAGGTACTCTGCCTAGGGGATTGTAAAACTTCATGTGAGAGTCTCACAAACCATGCATCAGCGTTCAAAATTTGCACGAAAAGATTCAAACCAATAGTCATAACTGATGATCAAACTCGTAATGGCTTAATCCGTTCTTTTCGGCTTAAAGCATCTAACACTACATTTGCTTTTCTCGAAAGATAACGAATTTCGTAGTTGTAATTACTAAGCAACTCCAACCAACATCGTTGCCTCATGTTCAACTCCATCAGATCAAGGATGTGTTGTAGGATTTTATGATCGGTGAACACGGTACAATTCGCTCCAT
Organism: Tanacetum coccineum; assembly: GCA_026074375.1. Taxonomy (NCBI): domain Eukaryota; kingdom Viridiplantae; phylum Streptophyta; class Magnoliopsida; order Asterales; family Asteraceae; genus Tanacetum; species Tanacetum coccineum. Next base: position 44,567 of record BQNB010012031.1, read on the forward strand.
ATAAGTAGCGTCTCCAAATCTTTAGAGCAAACACTACAGCTCCTAACTCCAAGTCATGAGTTGTATAATTTTTCTTGTGAATCTTGAGTTGACGTGATGCATAAGCAATCACCTTCTCATTCTTCATCAACACAACACCCAAACCTTTATGCGAAGCATCATAATAAACTACAAAGTTTTCGGTTCCTACGGGCAAAGCCAAAATTGGTGCACTACACAATTTCCGCTTCAATAATTGAAAAGCCTCTTCCTCGTATCTCCATATTCAAACTTCACACTCTTCTGAGTCAGCTTGGTCATCGGCTTGAGGATCTTTGAGAAACCTTCGATAAATCTTCAATAGTAGCCGACAAGACCTAAAAATTGATGAATCTCTGTTGGAGTCTTAGGAGATGCCCAATCTTTAATGGACTCGATCTTGGTAGGATCCACGTGAATGTCTTGACTATCAATCACATGACTGAGAGATTGTACTATAGGAATCCAAAATTCACACTTTGAAAATTTAGCATACAACTCCTCCTTCTTAAGTAACTCTAAAATTAACTTAAGGTATTCTTCATGATCTTACTTGTTCTTGGAGTAGATCAAGATATCATCAATGAAAACAATCACGAATTTATCCAAATACAGTTTGCACACCCAATTCATAAGATCCATAAATACCGTCGGTGCATTAGTCAAACCAAATGGCATAACTTGAAACTCATAATGACCTTAACGAGTCCTAAATGTGGTCTTCAAAATGTCTTCTTCACAAACTATAAGTTGATGGTAACCCGATCTCAGGTCAATCTTCGAGTAGACACTTAACCCTTGCAGTTGGTCAAATAAATCATCGATTCTTGGAAGCGGATAATGGTTCTTTACCGTTAGCTTATTCAATTCTCTATAATCGATACACATCCGAAATGATCCATCTTTCTTCTTGACAAACAATATTGGAGCTCCCTAAGGTGAGGAACTTGGTCTTATAAATCCCTTGTCAGAAAGTTCTTGCAATTAGTCTGACAATTATTTCATCTCGGATGGAGCTAATCTATAAGGCGCCAGTGCTACAGGTGCAACGCCAGGTACCAAGTCAATTTGAAACACCAATTGTCGGGTCGGCGGAACTCCAGGCAAGTCTTTGGGAAAGACTTCCGAGAAATCACACACTATAGGAACATCCTCAAGTCACTTCTCCTTCGACTTGTCTTCGGTCTTCTTTTCAGTTATGTGTGCCAAAAAGATATGGCATCCTTTCAGCATATACTTCTAAGTCTTGGTACATGAGATGATATTTAATTAGGACTCTTTTCCATTGTTGCTTCCGTCACCATGAATAATTAGGGTCTCATCTCCAAAGGAGACACGAACAATCTTCTCGTCACAAACGATTACAGCGTGATATATCGACAACCAATCCATACCAATAATAGCGTCAAAACTACCAAGTTCTACGGGGGTGATTTAGCAGGTTTAAAGTACAACCCCGAATTATGGTATCAACTCTTATTATATTTCCATCGGCTAATTCAACGTCATAACCATTGTCTAATGTAGAGGGGGTGATATCAATTAGGGAGCTAAATGTAGTTGACATAAAAATTCTATCGGTACCGGTATCAAATAAAATAGAAGCATAACGGTAAGAACATACCCGTAACGATGTTCGAATCCGGGTTAGCTTCACCACCTCCCAAAGCATAATCCCTTCCACGAGCTTCACCATTCCTAGACTGATTTCCATGGTTTTTATTCTTTAGTTTTGGGAAATCACTCTTGTAGTGCCCTTGATTCCCACCTTCATAGCATGTAAATGTCATGTAAATGTCTTCTGAATTGCTCTTGGGGCTCTTTGATTGTTAGCAGCAGCAAGACTCTTACAATCTCGGGCCAAATAACCAACTCTTTTACAATTCGTGCAATTTGTAGCGCACGACCCATTGTGGTGAAACATGCATTTGTTGCACAGAGGTAAGGTTCTAGCATACTCTTTCTTTTCACCAAGCCCAACAATATAAGCCCTAGCCACATTCTGCTTCTTGTATGGCAGTTGTTGAACATGGTTGTTTCTTGGGTTGTTATCCATTCTCTTTTTATTGTCAGCTTGCCTAGCAGCATAGGTAAGAACCTTCTGTTCCATCAAACTTCTTGCCAACTCAATCGCTTCTTGAAGAATTTTTGGCTTAGATGCCATCACACTCCCTTGAATACTATCAGGAAGACCTTCAATATACCTCTTCACTTTATCTGTTTCATTAGGATCCATTCTTGAACATAATAAAACCAATTCTTGAAAGCGTTGAGTATAGCTCTCAACATCAGTAACTCTCACGGTCAAGTTCTACAACTCGGTCTCTAGTTTCTTAATTTCACTCCTTGGACAGTAGTTTTCAATCATCATCTTCATTAAAGTCTTCCATGGCATCCCATATGTAGCATCATGCCCACAGTTCTAACATAATATTTCCACCATGTTAGTGCACCACCTAGCAAAGTACAAGTGGCATACCTAATTCACTTGGCATTCAATAGTGCATTTACTGATATGGAACATAGATTCTATTAATATCCTAAGTCATGAGTGGTTTAGTCACTCGTTGGGTGATCAGTTCCTCAACAGCGGTTGCGCTCATACTGTTTTTCTTTGGCGGCATTTTCTTAATCCACACAAGAAATATAACACATAACATTTTATCTTAAACGTAATCACAACACGCAATAAGCACAATATATATATGAGATCATGACAGGCAGAGTATATATAAAAATGAGATCAACCATGGCATAAATAAATTTGCGTCATAAATAGCAACATCGTGACCATACATAAATAGGTTCGGATGCTTAATAAATCATTCTTACAATACATCATAAGAGTATAAAGTTTCATAACGAACCTACTAGCTGGGTAAAACCCAAATGCTTAGTAGGCTATACAAAATAGCTAAATAAATGACAATAATCTAACAACTACTGCCAATGTCTGTTGGTCTATCCTGTCACTCTAGCTCACTGGTACGCTCTAGATCTCTGACGCGCCCTATGATCCTAGTTACTCTCTCTCCATTGTCTTGTTTCTGATGCTGTAATGTCCTAATCTTGTCCATAGCAATGCTCCAAGCATCTCGGGTGTATGCATTCTCCTAATTGGAGGTCACCACCCAAGTACAGAGGTATCGTGCCTCTCGCTCTAAAGATGCAATACCTGCTCGAAGCACTGCCCTGTCATCTTGTGCGTCCTGATCGCGTACGTACATCTCGTAGCTATCCTTCATATAGCGGGTGCCAAGATTAGCAACTCTCTTATTGGTCTCCTCTAGGGCGACCATAAGTCTGTCTCTAATACCTTGGGCCAAAGTAGACCCACGCTATCTCACAGCAGTAGTTGCGGAGCTCTCTCCGATCTCGAACCCATGAGACGAAGCAGCAAATCGAACTCTCTTTTGAAGTGGCAGGTCAGCCTCAAGAATGGGATCGCTAGGGGTGGGTGATGATGGGAGTAGTGGTGATGGTATCTTGGGTAGAGGTGATGATAAGGGTGATAATAGAGATGGTGGTGGTGATGAAGGTGTAGGTGCAGCAAGCCATTAGTCAACAAATGCAACAATGGATAATCGTAAGGGAGTCTGTGGGCGAATCGACTTCTATGCCTTACGGAGTCGTGTCTAGGACAATGGGATAATAGCGAGAGAAATCGGTGATGGTGGAGTAGGAGCAACCTCGTCCTCCTTGAATGGCTTAGTATCCTCAATCAACTCCTCCTCCTCCTTGGGATCCTCCTAAGCTATGGCTAGTGTAGAGGCAACTGGATCTGGGAGCTCCTCCTCCTCCTCGAGATCCTCCTTAGCCTCCTAAGGGTCATCCTCAATTAGCTCGATGTCTGTCGAGTAGTCAGGTGATAGGGGAGCGGAAGATACGGGTGCTGGAAATCTTTGAGCCTTTGCTGGCTCAAGGTCGTCATCAGCTGGTGGGGCATGCTTTGGAGAAAGAGGTGCATGCTCGGGAGACTATGAAGCAGCCTCAGATGCATCAGACTCTTACCCATACACATCCACCAAAGAAATGCCAAATGATGGTCCGTTAGCGTCTGAATCAGAGGTGTAAGTAAAAGTAGAGTGGGCTGATGATGAAGACATGATTGTTGTGACAACCAAGGGTTTATATAAGTATAATATATATGACAAGTGTAAAAATATACACAAGAGAAGGTAAGCACGTATATAAATCATGTAATCAAGTAGTGTAAGCAGGTAGTGTGTATGCACATGAAAAAGTTTTATGTGATGCAATGTTTATGAAAATGGTTATAGTCCAGGTAAAAATATGTGACCTAGTTCTCTATAACCTTGGCTCTAGATATTAATCTGTAACACCCCCAAAATATGTCACATCGGAAAGGTAACCGGGGGCGTTACTTCATAATACAATAGCATAAGATATAAGAGAACGACCTCTAATATGAGTCGTTTAAAAGATAACGTTTGATTTCCTTTCAAAGTTTAACAAAAGCACCAAGTTTCAAGAGTTCAATAATATAAAAATGTAAAGATTCTAGTACATAACCAAACGTTTAATAAATATGCAATAATTCTTCAGTGAGATGAGACCGCAAAATGTGAGTCAAATATGATACTCCAAAACGCTATCCAAGTAGCATGCAACAACTGACCTGAGAAAACATGCTTAGATATGTCAATATAAAGTTGGTGAGTTCATAGGTTTAAGTATAGGTCGAAGTGTGCAATAATGTAACACATACAATATCATAAAAAGTAATTACGATTTCACTAAGCTCATGACACTGAAGCTACAACAATGTATGTGTGCAAATTAATGCAAAGAATGTGCCCGTGTACATGTTACACCCGCAACATCTAAAGTCTGACATGGTATACGTTCGTTAGTTTGGTACTTCGAAACTAGTAAGCGCTACTTACCCGAACGACGATGTCAATCCTAAATAGATCTATTTATAACATTCGCGCTTACACAAGGTAATTAACAGTTCATGATAATGGGCATAATGGGTTATCGCTACTTAGGCAAATCTGTAATCGTTTAAAAGACTAGTTGCATCCAAATGTAAAACAAGTCATGTATTTCACCCCAAGATTTGTAAAATAGTGATAAACAAGTAGAGCAGGGCTATAACTCACCTCTAGTAATAATATGATTTTTTGAAAATCAACAAAGAAAAGTCGTTACAAAATGTCTAGTATGGAACCTATTTAATTATAGGTCGATTTAGAATAATGCAAGCGAAATAAAATAAAACGATGCACAAACTATTTTTAGATAGTGAACATCACCCGCATATGCTTGTTTCATATTTTAGTTAGTCAAAACGTTATTTCATAAATTATAGGGTTTTTAATTTAGTTTTGACACTTAAACCGAGAGTTACTATTTTTATCTTACTAATATATACCTTACGTTGAATAAAAACTTTCCACTTTTAGTAAACTCCTAATGCTTACGAAATATCGCTTTTATAAAGTCTCTAATGTGTCCTAATAATTTATAAGTAATACACTATTATTTGCTAAGGTTTTTGTAGCTCAAACAGACCCGAAAACACTAATTAAAGTTTCTAACAGCAACTATATTCACCCAAAATGTGTGCAGGAAATTTATTACATTTTCCGAAAAATACTCTAACTTTTACGGAGTATAACTCCTTCGTTATTGACTTTCATGACAAAAGAAAGTTTCTTTATTTCATCGAAAAATCATTCCTGACAAGTTTTCTTTTATACACTTGAGCCGATTCGGACTCGAAAGGGGTCAAAACATCAATTTAAAATCGGGACAGAATGTTCACAGTTTTTATAAAAGCTGTCAAATTTATATATGTTTCGCCAAACTTTAAACGGGCATAACTTCTTCGTTTTAAATCCGATTTTTACGTTCTTTATATCAATATTTTCGTAACGACATCTACTATCATAGTATTATAGTTTTAACATCTCAAAACATTTTTAAGTAACCCCAACCCTACGTGCTGTTTGGACAACTTATATAACTTCCCGAAATGTACCAAAATAAAAATCCACAACTTCCCCAAAGGCCTAATCTAACATATCTCCATTCACTACTAATTCAAACAACAAATCCACCTCATAACTAACTTAATCCCTTCACCAACAAGATACAACTTTATTAATATCACTAGCTAACATATAAAATCACTAGTTTATTTCCAACAATTTTATAAATACAATAATATTACAAGAACATAAATGATACATTTTAATCACTGGAAACTACTAGTTATGTTTATACAAATGATAACACAATAACATGGGTGATGTTTGTTTTGAAAGAAAATGTATAAATGAGAACAAGATGATCAAAGAATAAAAAGTGTGGATAGGAGATGCTTACAAAGATGATGAACACAAATGAAACCCTAGGTTTTGATTATAACCCAAACCTTATAAATCCTAACTTGCTTTGGTAAACCCTTGTTTAAATCTTGAAACCCAACTATGTAATCACCTTAGAATACCTTAGGAATGAACCTTGAGTACCCTTATATGCTGGAAATATCAAAAAAATGGAAGACAATGAAACCTTAAAGAGGTGGTGTTGTGCCGTGGGATAGAGAGGAGAAAAAAGAGATTTGTTGAGTTTTTGCAAGTGAAAGCTAGTTGCATGCACTACTTATTTAGAAAATATCTATGACAAACGTAACCTAATCACTCAAGGAAGTAGGGGGCGTGGGCATAGTGTAAGAAAGAATATGAGGTTAGCTTGTGTAAGGATTTATGTAAGAATGTGTAAGATAGTTGGAAGTGTTGGTAAATAATTTAAGCTAGCTAGTATAATATCTTGTGTAGTTTAGATTTGGTAGTATTTTGTGTCTAATACATATATGTGGCTGGTCCATATAAGTAAAAATGGGAGAGGGAAATGTTAAATTTTTGATAAGGTATAAATATTATGGGTGTTGGTAAAGGTCAGAGGGGTCTCGGAGGAGTGTGCAAGAGTGCAGTCATACAAAGCCTCCACTTGAAAAAGTCCACATTTTTATTAATTTTTAATATAAACATGTATATTTTAAACATATATGAGTATTGTAAATCAATTCCAAATGCAACTTCTCTTTATTTTACAAA
>BQNB010012031.1:60188-80093 GCA_026074375.1 Tanacetum coccineum
ACTATTAAACATGAGACCGAAAAAATAAACCCGCACAAAATACAATAAAAAAATGGCCTGCAGTAACGCGCGATTCTCATTTAAATCCCATGTTCCCATAAAATTATATTAAAAAAAACCCGTATAGCCAAAAAAGAAACCTTTAAACATAAGCCCCCACACATAAGCCCATATAAGAAGAAAAAAAACAAACTATTAAAATGAGGCCGAAAAAATAAAACCGCACAAAATAAAATAAAATAAAAATAATAATGCCTCGCGTAGAATAAACGACGTAGTTTTGTTCCACACGCTACAGTGCTCGGCCCTTTGGGCTCCCAATTTGGGCCAACCCATTTGGCTTTTTTTGTTGTTGTAGGCAATGTAAAAAAAATGCTCGGCACAAAATAGAAAAAAAAATTACAAAAATATTGACTTATTAAGATAAAAAAAATACCCACGACATGAGGCTCAACACATAAGCTCATATATAAAAAAACAAACTATTAAACATGAGACCGAAAAAATAAACCCGCACAAATATAAAATAGAAAAGAATAAAAATAAAATTTTAACGCAAAAATAAACCCGCACTATTAAACATGAGACCGAAAAAATAAACCCACACAAAATACAATAAAAAAAAACGCCATGTTCCCATAAAATTATATTAAAAAAAAACCGTATAGCCAAAAAAAGAAACATTTAAACATGAGCCCCACACATAAGCCCATATAAGAAAAAAAAACAAACTATTAAACATGAGGACGAAAAAATAAAACCACACAAAATAAAAAAAAAAAAAAAATAATAATGCCTCGCAACTACGCGAAAAAAATTAACGACCCGCAGCAACGCGCGGGTAATCACGCTTGTATATCCTATACAAGCTCAAATTCGATGTCGTTTTGACATCGGGCCGGATTTGGGCCACAATAAAAAACAAAAAAATTCCACCGGCCCATTAATAAACTTATAAAATATACCCTCAACTTTTAACTATTTACGACTTTTTTATATAATAAATTTTATTTATCAAATATATAGCATATATCTACCGAATAATTCAGATAAAAAATACTATCGGAAAGATCTTCGAATTACGAAAAAAACGAGCCCAATATTGCAATGCTTCTGACGTACAAACGATTTTATAAAAAATGTTGAAGTTTAATATAAATAAAAAAAGAAAATTTACAGAACATACCCTCAACTTCTAACTATTTACGAGTTTTTATATAATAAATTTTATTTCTCAAATATATTACACATATCTACCGATTCATTCAGATTAAAAAATATCGACGGAAAGATCTTCGAATTGCGAACAGAACGAGCCAAATATTGCAATGCTTCTGACATACGTACGTTTTAAAAACAATGCTCACGTAAATAAAATATATGTGTTGCATACAAGTCAGCCTCGCCGCAAATCGCGGACACATTCTCATTCAATATTTATTCAAAATCAATTCGAAAAAAAATATGTTCCGCCGCAACGCGCGGGTTATTTTGCTTGTATAAATACAATCGCATTGTTCCCTTGGTGAAAGCAAAGCCCCAATTTTGAACTTTTTCTCACAACCATTGTTTACACTATATATACAACCCATTTACTCTAATACATCTTCACACAAATTAATATTCTCTTTATAAAGTCAACGCCATTTATAATTAACTTCCAAGGTCAAAAGATATTCATACATTTTATATATTTCATTTTAGGTTTTGTTAATATGGATGATGCATGGGATTTGCAAGCAGTGGTGAGGAGTTGCACCACTAGGACTGCCGCAGATGTTACTGCGGCAGTTAATGCCACTACGGTTGAGGATTATGACAATGGTAGTTATAATTTGGAGGTTTTGGCATCCGGAAATGAAGATAACACATTTTTGTATCAGAGTACGTTTGGTAAGTCGTTTTCGGGTGGATTGGAGGATGTTTACAAAGCGGGATGTGGTGGGACATTGCCGACCGCCATGGCAACTACATCCTCGATGGCTAATGTTGCTATTGGTCTGGATGGCGAAGGATTTGTTTTTGTTCATGAACATCAATTACCGATGTTGACAGACTCTCATTCGTTTTCTTTGCATGCCATGGAGTCTCAATCTGCTCGGCCTAGAAAAAGGTACTAGTTATGTACTTACGTATTAATATAAACTTTTAAGTGGCGATTTGGATAAATAGTCAGCTTGGCTACGACCTTAACGTGCCTAGTTTGATTTACGTGACCAAAATATATTACTATGGTTTAAATTTGTAGGAAAAACCAAGAGAAGACAGTGTTTCAGTTAACACAAGAAGACTTGAGTAATGATCTTTGGGCATGGAGGAAATACGGTCAAAAACCTATCAAAGGCTCCCCATTTCCAAGGTATTTTATATATATTTAGGGTCCGTTTGGTTTATTGATGGGTTTAGGATTAGGATTTGGATTCAGATTCAAATTTGGATTAGAATTTATATTTGTTTTTAATGGAAAAGAAAAAAAATGTGAAAGTTGTTTGTTTTATATCGAGGTTAGAAATAGAATAAAAAAAAGTTGTATTATTTTAATATTTAAATAAAACTAAAAAATTATAAAATTGTAATATACTAATTAAAAAAACTAAAAAACAAACAAAGGGCCCACAATTATGAATAAAACAAAGAATACATGTTATGAAAAGCTGTTATAATTAATGAACTACAAAGCCAACAGTGCAAAAGTCATCAACTTGCTCAGGGATTCTTAAGTCACCAATTTTTACACACCAGGCCCATTTCTTAACCCAACACCATTAACCAAACATGTGTTATGTTCGTACAGCCCAAATTCAAAACCCAACACCGCATAACAAACGCACCCTTAAAAAACATAACAACTGTAATGTTGCTAAATATAAAACGATGCAAAAGTCATCAACTTGCTCGGGGATTCTTAAGTCACCAATTTTTACACACCAGCCCCATTTCTTAACCCAACACCATTAACCAAACATGTGTTATGTTCATACAACCCAAATCCAAATCCCAACACCGCATAACAAACGCACCCTTAAAAAACATAACAACTGTAATGTTGCTAAATAAAATTTTTAAGAAAAACAGAAATGAAGAATCAAGAAATTTTATTTAAAAGTGCGAAACAAAGAAATTAAGTGCCAAAATCAAAATATTTTTGAAACAAAACTGATATAGTTCACGTATCGAACAAGTAGTTTTTAAGTACACGTACTATACGACTTAAACCCCTATTATTTCCGTAAGAGTTTGATACGAATTGTTTTTTGTGCTTGGATATTTTCAGAACAATTATAGATGTAGCCAACAACAAAAGCTTTGGAGCAAAAAAACAATCGAACGTAGTCCGTGATTCAACATCTTCATCGTTTCATATTCTGGCGAGCACATCCACCCTCGACCCATGCACAGGAGTTCACTAGCCGGAAGCACGAGAAGTAATAAGTTCAATACCGAAAACAGCAAAATACCACCACTCTCACGCAGCATTTCTGCAACCAATGTTAATCGACACCCTCCTTCGCACGTCTTTTATTTTTTTTTTTATTTTTCTTCTCCAGCTTCCCGGCCGCGTAAAGTTTTATCCTACACCTCATTAAGGAGGATGAATGTGAATTAAATGAAGAAGATATGAGGAAAATCAGGGCACAGCTAGGTTTTTAGTTAAGAAGCTGTCGTGCTTGAATGCAACAATCATAATGATAAGGAGGGCTCAATGTAAAAAACTAGTAGAAAAGCGGCTTGCAATATAGACAATTAATGAATAAATAGGCTGATTAGGGGTGGCGCAGCACCCACTAGTCCTCATACTAGCTCCGCCCCTGAGAAAATGTACTTGTTCCGAATATGGGGGTATGCATGAAGATGTATTAAAGAAGTTTAGGGACATGAGTGGTGGCGAACGTGGTGGTGGCAGATATTATATCGATGCTCCACCACCACGTCTAGCCAGAGGACTATGACGACTAGCAAATCGAGATGATTACCGAGCTCATTCAGTAATTTAAGTAAAAAAAAACGTAAGATTTTTTAAAATTGGTTTACAGAACGACTAGGCATTTTGAAAATTCCAAAGGATTATATATGTTGAAAAATAAAGTTTTTCTTTTCTAATTAGGCTCCATTATGTTATACTAGTCGGTTACCCGCGCATAGCGGCGGCAATAAATTTTTTACTAACTCAACTCTTTACGCAATTTCCTACTCATTTAGTAAATTCGTTTCACAACACTTTGAATGTATGTGTTTTGTATTGGGTTTCGCCGTAGCTTTTTCCACAACACCATATAAACATAATCATTCTCGCATGTAAAAGACAACACTCTCTCCGAAAGTATATAGATTTAACGTATCAAGTTTATATTTAATTTAGGTTAAATGTTAGGATCTAGAACTAGATAGATCTTCTAGCCATTGTGGTTGTATAGTACTTATGTAATCACAAGTATATACGTGAGAGACTCTAACAATTATTTAGGCGAAAACTAAACAATGCAATATAAAGAAGAACAAATATAAACAATGATCCTCTATGGATCTCTCTATTGATAATAAACTGTTTGTGTAATGTGTAATCGGTACAAAACCCTAATGCTAAAGGTTTCTTTTATAGAGAAGAAACCCTAAATTGCTAAAGCTAAAAACGCGTAAGAGATAATAAACTAAAAACGCGTAAGAGATATACATCAATCTCTTCCTAATATATCTCATTCCTATTTTCATGAGATAACTCTAGAATATAACTATAATTCCTGCATACAATAATCACGTCTATAAATAAGATCAGCAGATTCTATATCTGTCAGCAGAAATGAGAACATGACCAGCAGGAACATAATCAGCAGGAATCACTTAATGCCATCAGCAGAAACGAACATCTCTAACAGCAGAAACGACACTTAGTCGTTTTCAATAATTCCCAACAATCCTCCCCTAAACTTGGTTTTGACTCCGTTAATTCCAAGTTTCTAGATAGATCTTCTCGAAGCAAGAGGATTGAGTAGCAGCAGAAACAAAGTAAGCAGCAAATATAGATGAAGACAGCAAGAACAAACGAACCAGCAGCATCACAAATACCAGCAGATACAATGTAACCAGCAGCAACAATACAAGCAGCAGAAACCGTAGAAGCACCATCCAAAACAGCAGCATCAAATGAAACAGCATGAACTCGATGAATAGAGAATCAAATGAGGTAGCAACATCAAAGAAAACAGCTTCCCAGTCTTTGCCAGCAACATAATAGATTTGATAAGCCCTTTCCCAAGTAGCTTACTCACTCTTGGGCTAGTGATACTTTTGTGAAAACAAACACCCTCGTGTAACAAGAACCAGTCCAATTACTCAGAACGTGAATCAAGGGGTGAATTGGAATAACCCCTAACAGTATTTTTTGGCAAACCGTGACACCATACAACATTTGACATGTCTTTACCTGTAGCCTTTGCCTCAGGACTAGCCAACTTCTTCTACACAGAGTAATATGGAGAGTCGATAACCAAACAATTTTATAGTAAATTGTCAACCTATCAACGGATTTGAGAAATTCTTTAACCAAGACCCGACCCTCTTGGACTAGCCATTTTTCATCCCAACAGGAACATGGAAAATGAATACCATCCAGTTTTTGGTAACCTGGCAACCATCAACGGATTTGAGTTACACACCAAAGCCGTTTGCAATGGTGAGCCAGACTCTTTCTTGGCTGTTAGCCATGGTGAGCTGAAAACCATGGTCGTGCATCAAGCACTAAACACCAAAGTGTATACAACACCATATCTTTACGAACACTAAACTATTACAAGTAAGTATCTAAATCTTAAGGAAGTTAAATGCTTATTGCGTCAAAAGAAACTAATATAAAAACTTTCTAGAGTAATATATGTTTTTTTTAAACAAACTAACAAAACTATTGAAGTAACTACAAACACTAACTCAGAAACACTAAATAGGAGCAGATGCATATACACTCATAACTGGCCTTAAGCAGCCTGGTACAGTCAGAATGATATTACCCCAGCAACACAACATCCCGACAATATGAGGGTGAACTGTGAGCCTGTGCATAACATACCGGTCAAGCAGTTTTGCCGGCTAGATAGAACTTTGTCCACAAACATATACACCAGTCTTCCCATGCGCAAATCCAGACATGGACAGAACTCTTCGGATACAACATCCAGCTACTCACAATCCTTCATCTTGTTTAACGCCCAAAGTCTTCACATCATCAGGATGAAGTGACGACTCAACATATTCACATCCCTCCAGAGTATAAACCAACATCTACTTCTGGGTTTAACCGAAAGTACCTATTCATCCGTCGACGCAAAAGAAGAAGATCCTCACGATAAACATGAGGTAGGCAACTTGATTCAAGTAGTAAATACTTTCCGCCGCCTATTCTCCCTGCAATAAACATGAATATAATAGTTACCAAGCGACAACTTAACCATCTCCAATCTTTTAATTCACCATATGGAAGAGGGTGAATATACTTCTCCCCAGTCATCATCACTCTCACTCTCAGAACTAAAAAAGTCCTCAACAGTTTATCCCATAGGAAGTCATCACTTCTCACCCAATGATGTTACGACAAGACCGAGGAGGAGAAAGGCAAGACTCAAAACGTTTTCAACGCTTAACACGTGATCAACAATCTCATCATCAGGTAGCTTGTCCACAAACACAACACCATCACCAGAAATAGACTTACCCCTAAAGATAATCTCAGCAATCACTTCGTCATCCGAGTCAGGGTCAGCAACAACTCGTGACATACCAATCTGCTCTTCCTCATCACTTTCAAGGAAAAACTCATTAATATCCCCTGATGTGGATTCAAACAGGACATCAAGTGGTATTTGATCAGTAGATACATTGGACGATGAAGGTCCACCTACGATGATTAGAGTAAAGGGAAAGGACCAGCACAGAAATCTTGCAAACGGTGAAAACTCTAAACTACGGCGAAAACCATCAGAATCCATAGCTGCTGTAGTGGTGACAGTAGAGTCAGTAACTGTAGCACCAAATGCACCACCAGAAGTATTGGAAGCAGCAAAGCCAGCCATAGGAGTAGCTGAACCAGCAGGATTAGAACTACCACCACCAGCAGAATCAGGATCATCAGCAGGTAGAGTTTGTAGCCAGCAGGAACACTAGCTGGCTGTGAAGAAAGCGCGCTTCAACCCTTCGTCTCTTAGAAGGCGGCTCAGTAATGTCAGGCTTGGTCGAAAAGGTGTACTGAGCACTCAACAATCGATCCTTTTTCAAGGCGTCTGCAAATATACTCGTAATCTTCAATCAGACTGTTGTTTATTCAAACCTTGACGTCTTTCATCGTTATGTTACCCATTTGAGCTGCACACCATTATAATCTTAACCAAGTTGCGCATCATCTGTGTGACCTCAGATTTCTTCATCGGCTTACCCTTGAGTGCTCGATAACGTAAATCTACCAAGGCTCGCTTCTTCTTTTCCTTAACAGCATTCATGCGCTCGATAAAGTTCTCCTCGTTTACATCAGCTCCCAACAACTCTCTTGCCAATGCAGGATTAGAACCAACTTGCATCATCAAGGTCAACTAGTCGGTTGCTCTTTGGATGACGCCATCATGAGATCGTCTAATTCCTTGCTGCTCTTCAGAAACATTTGGCAAGTCTTCCTGAGCCAAATCCTCAGCCCGTAACCGTTGAACCAACCGTTCACTAGCCTGTTCTTCTTCGAAGCGTTTCCTGGCTTGTGCATCCTCTGCAAGAAACTCAGCAGGTATATCCAAATCAGGCATAGGAACCTTTCCCTTATCAGCAGCAACAGAAGGACCAGCAGGTTCAGGGACTGCTGTGTGAGGAAGAACACCAGCAGAAAGATTAGCTTGAAACTGCTCAAAGGCTGGAGTGGAAAACTCTGTCGCTCTCTATAAGCAGACCGTTACACCTTAGAGGACACCTCCTCTCTTCTCGTTCCTCCCACATCCTAGAAGGAACAGCAGGTTGATCATGACCTAGAGCTATAGATGCCATACGGGATAATCCATCGAGGTCAATATCATCCTGAATATCCACATCCCCTTTCGCTGCTGAGGCATCGACCACCAACCGTGTTTCCCGTCAACTATTAACCGTTTTCCTCCAACTTCTTGACTCGAGAGACAAGATTCAAATAGCACCCCCATAATTTTCTTCGACTTTCCACTCAGATTCCAAGGAGTCAATACGTCCCATACACCTGTCAAGCTTTGCAGATAAACCAGTTAGTAGAGCAGGGTCCTCTGCCCTACCAGCAGCATCGGCTGTTGGTGTAGGAGCATCATCGGGCCGAACAGGTGACTCCACATGGAATCCACCATGAGTGGTGTCATCTTCCATGGAAATGATATTATCAAGGTCCTCAGGCTCAAGATAGTTGTCAGGACTAGGTTGGGGACCAAAGATAATGGGTTCCAAAAAGTTAGGGTCAACATAACCATGGGGTCTGGGCTGTGGGCCAAAAATAATTAGTTCAATAACATCAGGGTCCACATACCCAGCTGGTCTAGGTTCAGGGCCAAACACTAATGGCTCCTTAAAAATAAAGGTCAGAGCTGGCGGGGTAGGTTGAGACTCAGGCTCAGGAGTAGGATCCCTAATGGGAGAATGTACAGGAACATAAGGCCATGGTCTCCAGTCAGTAACAGGTGAGACAGGGTTAGGGACAACCCATTCTGTCTCAGGAATGGTAGGTGAAGGAGAGGGTGGTCTCGCAGATACAGGCTGCCTCTCCAGTGTTGGTTCCCTAACAGGGGAAACCGGAGGAGAGTTAGGTACAAGGTGTGCCTCAGCTGCACTACCATACTTCATGCAGCAGTCATAAACCTCATTTAGCACATCATCACCACCTGCAGCATCATTGCCAGCAGCATTAAAAAAAAAAAAAAATGGCAAGCATGCCATGTTATTAGCATATTATCAATTTAGCCTGTTCATTCAATTTTTTAGTATATTTTAGCATGTTGGTGGTGTTGCCTAGGTCTGCAGTCAAGATTCTAATTTTCTCTTCTAAAGCTAACTGATTATTTTGGTACCAAGACTTCTGTTGTTCTAAGTTTTGAAGTGAACTTTTGTATGCTTGTACTTGGATAAAACACTCTTTATATTGCACTTCTAGATTATCAAAATCCTTTTTAAGTTATGTATAAATATAATTACAACCAAAAGGACAAGATTATACCTGAGGGATAACCCATAATTGCAAATTGAGTTTCAGCTTCCAAGTAGCATCACTAAATAGTAACAAAACACCATCAGCACCAACACCAGCAGCAACAGAAACACCATCAAAACCATTACCAGTAGCAACAAACACACCATCAGCAAAAATACCATCAGTACTAACTCCATCAGCAGCATCAACAGCAGGAATAACAGCATCATCCCCATATCCTGCAATCATCCCATAGACTTCAGAAGCACCTTTCTCCATATCTTCACTTTCGTGGTCTGACTAATTGAGCATTGAATTAACTGACACCAAAGCCTTTGGTTTCTTCTGGATTTATCCAGTACTTTGATCTTAAATGTAGAATACCTTGTCTTTGAATCCACCTTCTTCCCTGTACATTCTCTTGCAAAATGTCCCAACTCTGAACATTGATAGCACCTGACCTTCTTTTTATCAAACCTGGCAGCATCTTTGTTATTAAACTTGAATTTTCTACCAGCCTTCTTTTCAAATAAATTATCGAAACATAAAGCATTGCCATCTGCAATTTGAATGCAAGTTATTACCAAATCAACTTACCAAATTGGTCCAAAGTCTCATAAGTGAATCTGTTGTTGTGATCAACTTTCATCAACAAAAAGAGTGAGAACATTTTTCAAGAACATTGCCTGAAGCATAGCAGGAATAAGTAGTGGTAATAGCAAACAGAAGAAGGTAGACATTTGAATCAAGTTGACCACTTGGAATTAGTGCTAGCAACACTAATGAAAGCTGAGTGAGTAGGAGCAGCAGGAACTCTTGAATCATAGCTGGAACCACCCTTCACATCAATCTCAAGTGTCCTAAGCTTGTTATACAAATCATCAAAGCTTAAGAAATCAAGACCACCCTTTGTTTAAGGGTGATTGCCACCTGTGCCAAGAAGTGGTAGAGCTCTAAGAAAACTTCATTTGCAGTCTTACATTATCTGTCATTGCTTGCATTTGAATTAAGTTTTGACTTAGCACCTTCTGAAACCTATCATATCCCTGTGTGCAAACCCTCGTATTCAATTTTAAAGTCCAGGCAAACTTCCTGCTTGAGCATTGAACTTCCTCATTTTCTTTGACTCTTCATTCCTTCAAATTTGGCTTTTACTGCCAACCAGATATCCTTAACATCATCAAGATGTACGCTTAAATACGTTTTTGAACGTTTTAAAATGTTTTATCCGTTTTTATACGTTCTTGTACTTTGTATAAGAATGTATAAAAGCGTATGAAGACGTATAAAATCGTACAAAATGTACAAAACCGAATGCAACGCAGGAAAACAAAGAAAAACGGAGGAAAACGGAGTCGTACAACTATGGACGAAAACGTACAAAAACGAATCGTAACATTTAAAAACGGACGAAAACGTTCAAAACGTTCAAAAAAAGCTTGGAAACGTAAGAAAACAAACGAAAACTGTCGAAAACGTACGAAAACTGATGAAATTAGTCGAAAAGGTTCCATAACAGTCGAAAACGATCGAAAATAGACGCAAAGGTTCGAAAATGCTCAAAATCGGTGGAAAGGGTCGAAATCGGTCGAAATAACGAAAACGGTCGAAATAACGAAAACGGTCGAAAACGATCAAAAACGGTCGAAATCGGTAAAAAACGGTCAAAAATTGGTCGAAAACGGTGGAAATCGGTCGAAAACAGTGGAAATCTAACGGTGGAAATCGGTGGAAAACAGTCAAAATCAGTCGAAATCAGACGGAAACGGTCGAAATGAACGATAGAAAACAGTCAAAATCGGCAAAAAAACGGTGACCAAGTGGATGCTAAGCAAAGGTCAAGGAAGAACAATGGGAAGCTATTACATGTTGCTATATGCTTTGGCAGAGGATGGAAGAATCGATGAAGCCTTAGGCTCAAGTATTCTTTTGGAATGAAAGGTAAAGAAAAGAAAGCAAATTAAAGAAAAGGACGGGAGAGTATGGCGAGTGTTTTTCCTCATGTTCTTTAGTGAGAATGAAAAGGGAGTAAATACAATCTATTAAGAAAAAACAATTTTTTTTTTAAATCAAAAGATCAGTCTTCAACCTCTTTTGTAATCAAGCTACATGTATAAACAACTAAATAAAAAAAAAAAAAATTCTTCCAAACCAAACAACTATTTGCAGAGACAACATCAAAAAAGGGTAGATCATCAAGCAATAATCATCTCATCATACATCTAATTTAAACTTACAAAAATTACAACAAGAACACCTAAACTCAACTTCATGAGTTGACTGAAGATAAATTCTGCCATGGAATTAATTTTGAAGATTGATATGATTTTTGCAATGAATAAAGAGATTTGTACAAATTAAAGGCAATTAAATAAAGGGTATATTTTGTGTAAAAATGAGGTTGTTATGATTTTGGCCATGAAAGTAAAAAGGAGATCTTATTCAATTTGGGGATGGATATGATTGTGTCAATGGAGTGTGCAGAGATTGTTCATCAAATTTCACATGTATATTCGATTTGGATAGAATGAATAAATTTTACTGTATTATGAAAGAGATCTAGAAAAAAAATTATTATGGAAGAAATCTAGAAAAAATTGTGAGGATAATAAAATGTTTTTGTTATGATCTTTGTTCCTTCCCTTTTCACTCCATATATATGGGCGGGTGTAAATATACTCTCACTTTACCTCACTTCTCTTTGTCAAAAAAAACTTGAGAACATGCTTACTTTTTTGTTCCTTTCCTTTTCTTCCACTTCCTTTTCAAAAAGAAACTCTGTAAGTTATTTTCAGATATTCTTTGAGATGTTTGAGGTATTTCACCTTTCCTTATTTCAGTGCGAGTCTGTATCCTTTATCTAGTACCAAATGCCGTCCATTGGTTATTAGTTACTACGCTATGATTTTTTGCAGAGGTAGCCAAATGGGTAGTTTGGCAACTGTTAACATTTTATTGTACCTTTTCTGTAGATATTTAATAAAGAATGTTTTAATCATGATTACAAAACGATGTTATATTACAAAACGCTATCATTTACATATAACTAAATAACTAATGTGTTACTTACAAAACTACTGTATGTTACTAAACGCTGTTATTTACATACAACTAAATAACTAATGTATGATTACAAAACGCTATTATTTACATATAACGAAATGACTAATGTGTTATTTACATATAACTAAATAAATGGTGGTTTCAAACGTTTGATCCGTTCTGCTTTTAGATACCTTTTCAATTGACCCATATGAGACAAAACACTTGTCCACGCTATACTATTTTGTTATATATTCATCTCACACTCGTTAATTTGCTATTAGGTTTTTGCTGATATGGAAGAGCTTGGGATCCGGCCAACCGTTTCAATTGTTAATATGGTGGGAGATGTATTTCAGAAGTTGGGTATGTTGGACAAGTATGAGAAGTTGAAGAAGAAATACCCGCCACCAAACTGGGAGTATAGGTACATAAAAGGAAAACGCGTCAAAATCCAATCACAGAATCATAAAGGACCTTATTATGCTAACAAAGAGGTCGATCAGTCTAGCAATGAAACCAACAGTGATGAGGAATCCAATGCAGATGAAACTGAGGCCCGTGAAGTGGATGAAGCTGGTGAATCTTTGATATCTTCTTCATTACCATGATAGTAAGGAATGTATGTGTATGATTAGGATTTCTTAATTATTTTTCAGCACTTGTTATGTATTTTTTTTTACTAAGAACACAAGTATATAACATGATCCTGATAACGCGATAAATCTGATCATTTAAATACATCGTATATGTGAATGTGAATGTGATCGTGTCTGTTATGACCTGATATCTAATTTGCTGAAGTACCTTCACTTGCATAATGGAGCTTTTCTGCAGAATATGTAGACTTTTCGGCTGAAATCATATCAAGGGCTTCATTTTTAAACATGCGTATCGGGTACTTAAGTGATTCTGTATTAGTGATTTTTCTCTATACCGGAATACATTGATTTAAGCCTCATGGTGCCGATGCCAGAATATAAGAGTTTTGCATCACTCGAAAAGATGGCATATAACTTGTGAGATTCATAGTGTATTTTTTAGAGCAAAGGGTAAAAACGAGTATGATGACTTGTTAACGTATTATTGAAGAATATCTGTTAAACAAGATTCTCTAAATGTGTCATAGTGGTACATATTAGACGTAAATTTTAAGTTGAGTTGACGGTAATAGGCAGTGTTATTGAACCCGTTCACCCGGCCTGGTCAACGTTGAAGCCGGTCCGCCGAAAAAACGGGTCAAATTAAAACCGGGTCTTTCATATTTTTCGAAACCCGTTTGGACCGCCCGGGTTTGGCCGGGTTTGGAGTGACCGGTCAACCGGGCATAGACCCCGGCCGG
The DNA here is from genome assembly GCA_026074375.1 of Tanacetum coccineum. NCBI lineage: Eukaryota > Viridiplantae > Streptophyta > Magnoliopsida > Asterales > Asteraceae > Tanacetum > Tanacetum coccineum. The sequence continues at coordinate 73,745 of BQNB010012031.1, forward strand.
TTTCTTGGTGTTTTTCATATATTTTTTTATAAATAAAACATGTTAATTGTATATATTTGCGACGTAATTTTAATTTTACATGTTATATTTGTTAATAAATAGTGTTTAGGCTTAATATATGGAATATTTCATGAATTTAATATAACATACTTTTCTTTCCTAAATTATTGAAAATATATATATATATATATATATTATAAAACCGGGTTGACCCGGCGGTCCAACCGGTTGAACCGGTAACCCGGTGACCCGGTGACTCGACCGGGTCGATTCAAAACCCGGTTTTCAAAACATTGGTAAGTAGGTTTGCATCACTTAAATTGCCATTAGAGTTGAGTTGACGGTAATAGGTTTGCATCACTTAAATTGCCATTATGGATAAAGTTACGGGTGACTATCCTGGTTCACTTTAACCCCTCTTATTTACAAGACAATTTTTTATTGTTTGTTTCCGTATTTTTTGTTTTTTATCAGTACTTTTTATGTTATCAAAGTTTATATTTATGTTGTTCTGTACGTTCATTTTTGTAGTTTTATTATAATAAAAAATTATAAAATTAAAATAAAATAAATAAGGGGTACTAGAAACATTTTAAGGGTATGAATAACTTATCCCTTACCATATATGAATGTTAATTGATATTAATATGTTTTTCTTTCATTTAAAAGTTTAATATTGTTAAAACATAGTGATAATTTTATTTTAAAAAATAAGCATGTTAATTTAACACTATATAACCGATGTTCTCATGACACAAAATTCCTCTTATAAAATATTCATACAAATCCTCCTACACACATGATCCTGAAAAATGGCGGAATAGACAGTTTGGATTTAGAGAGATAATAAGTGGAAAAAATGTATATTATATGATTGTGTGTGTAAGAAGATAAGTAGGAATATTATTTTATTAGATCAATCCATACTCTTTTATGAATGGGTATTTATGAGGTTTTAGGTTTATTGACACATTTTAGGCAAGTTTTGAAGTTTTCAGACCACTTAATTATACAGTATTTATTTTCCAGTAAATTTGTAAAGAAAATATTTCATTTTGGAGTACAACTCACAACAACCTGCTACTATAAACATGATTTATATCCACAACATAAGGTTTTGTTAATATGTACTCCACTTGGCACATGTTAACGCGGAAAAAAGGAATTCATGTTAATTAAGTACCATAAAATGCATATCAATTAAAGTATTTTATATTAGCAAAATGAATATTTATTAAATGCGCTTTTGATGTAAAAAGAAAACAAAGATTTCATTTAATGCACGTTTATCATGAGCCCAGTGGACACATAATACAAAACCCAACAAGAGAATAAACCATCGATACAGATTTTATTACGAGTATATGTTAATGAGACAGTTGTTGCATGTATTGTGGGGCAATTGCATGCATGATATTGATCTTCTAATGATTGTGGTTTGGTTTAAATGGTTTTGACTTTCATTTCATTTCGTGAAATCATAAGTCCTTCTTAATTTATTGTCCTTTTCCTTGTTCCTATGGGGGCACTTTTTAATTTAATCCAAACCTTTATTTGTTTTAAGTTTTGTTTTGCTACAAGCTATGGAAGCTTCGAGTAACATAATTTTTCATGTTTAAAATGATTGTATGTACGTGTATAATTATGGAATATATAAGTTCACTAAATGTATATACTTTGTATTCATAGAATGTTTAAGGGGTGTTTGGGTGATGCTTATTGAAAATAGATTATTCGTTTTGAAAATGAATAATCAGATAATCAGCTGTTACAAAACGTAGGGGTGGCAATTTCTGACCTAACACGAAAACCCGACCTGATACCGACACGAAAATTAACAGGTTCGGGTAAATCTAAAATGTTTGGTAGAGTTTGGGTCGACCAATCTAACCCATTTATTGAACAGGTCAGGTTCGGGTTGAGAATAAATTAATCAGGTCGACCTGCCAACCTGTTTAAGATTTTTTCTTAAATTTAAAATTATGTATATTTTATTATATTGGTTGAATAGGTTAAACGGGTCGACCCACAAACCTATTTAACATGTTTAATCCGTGTAATGTGCCAAGTTTTATATATAAAATGGGTTTAAATCAGTCCAACCCAAACCCTTTAACCTATTAACCCGAATAACCTATTAACCCAACCAACCAAGTATATATACGGTTCAATGGTCAGGTTCGGGTTATGTGTAAACAGGTTAAGGTTGACATAGCTGACCCGATTATTTAAATGGATCAGGTTTGGGTTGGAGTTTTCTGACCCGCCAACATGTCAACCCGAACCCGCCAACCCGAACCCGACACGAATTGCCACCCCTAACAAAACGTGATGTTGAAATGTAGTGTTTGGATTTGATTATGTTGTATGATAATACAATAATCAGATAATTAGTTTTTGAGTATTTGGCAAATTAGATTATTTGATATTTTAATAAGTGAAATGACAAAAAAGGAACACTTAAATATTATACAAGTAGAAAAAAGGACAATAGCAATTAAACGCATGAGGGTAATTTGGTATTTTGATGGGAAAAGAAAAATGTGTTTCCCAAAAGTAAGTGATGGGTACCAGTTCCAAATTGACGTTTTGAATGTTTGATAACGTGAATAAGTGCTTATTATTGATGCTTTGCCAAACACTCATAATTGATTATTTGCGTTTTGCAAACGAAATAATCAGATAATCCCTCTATAAACGCAATCCCAAACACCCTATTAGTATGAGACTATATATAGGTAGCAAAACCCTTAATTAAGTTAAAATATATGTGTTAGTACAAAAACTGTGTATGAGGGTGAATATGAGTCTATATCATTTATTGGACTGGGCCAATGAATGGGTTGTGACGTAGATCTTGCACTAATCCAAGTGAATAAGAGATATTCTGCACAAATGAGAGTAAACCGTTAGCCTTACCGCAGGGCGGACCTCGCGATTAAGCTCCGGCGTGAGAGTAAGTATAACATTTTATGTCAGAGAATGTCCAGAGTATGTGTTGTATTAAATGATTAGACATAATGAACCTTTTTGGGGAGTGAAATGACCCCTATTTATCGGCAAAGATCAATACTAGGGTTATCCCGAGTATTTCGTTGTAACTGTTGGTGCCGAGTGGGTTCCCCTTTTCGGGCAAAGGGTCCACTTGTAATCGTCTCTGCGGACGCGAGTAATCTTCCGCGGCCGGTGTATGTCCGCGGAGGTGCAAAGCTATGGAAGCTTCGAGTAACATAATTTTTCATGTTTAAAATGATTGTATGTACGTGTATAATTATGGAATATATAAGTTCACTAAATGTATATACTTTGTATTCATAGAATGTTTAGTATGAGACTATATATAGGTAGCAAAACCCTTAATTAAATTAAAATATATTATAAAGGACTTTTAATTAGTTAAACGTAGAACTTCATTTGTGCTGTCCATTTAAAGTGTTTTGTTTCTTACTTTTTATGTTGGATGTAAAGGTCTAAACGAGATGAGACAACTTGCGAGCTACTCGGGATAAACTCGTAAACTACTCGAAATCGACTCGATGTAAATGAGTCAAGCTCGAGTTCGAGCTCCTCGAGTAAATTTTCGAGTTGAGATCGAGCACGAAAATACTCTGCTCGTGAAGCTCGCAAGCCTTATCGAGTTTCAACTAAATTACACTTTTACCCTTTTATATACATATAATTTACTTAATTTTCATACAAATCGAGTCAAGCCGAGCTTGATATACCGAGTATTCATCGAGTTCGAGCCTTAAATGTGGAAATAACCGAGCTCAAGTCGAGCCTAAAGCTCGAGTTTTACATGACGAGTCGAGCTCGAGCTCAAAATATAAAGCTCGACCGAGCTCGAGTCGAGACTCGAACTCGAGTTTTAGTATTCGAGTTGATTTTCGAGCTCGAGTTTTAGTATTCGAGTCAAGCTCGAGATTGACAGTACTCGGTTTGACTCGACTCGTTTACACCCTAACATTGGGTAAGGATATAACTATCTGTATCTTACTTCTCCATATTCCGTTTCAACACGATTGTGTATTGTCTTCGATTCATTGTCATGTCTTACTTTCTTATCAATGTAATTTAAAAACAACTTCTACAAACAAAGCTAAATCTTTGATACTTAATATACATCCAGTTAGTTAAGGGCTTAATTAACATGTTACTATGTAAATGTGTTCAAAATTATATACATGTAATGTACCTATTTTTCACTATTGGAGGGAAGAGTATTGAGTCATGACTTGCATATCAACCATTAATAACTTATTTGAATGGGAAAGATTTGCCTCTTTCTCTCCTTTGAAAGTGGAGTATAGAATTTTCACAACAAAATGGAAAAGAGTGAAAAATTGCAGTCATTTTTACTTGTAATTTATAGTTAGATTGGAGGTGGCGGTCATCATGCCTCACCATCCATTTTAGCGTCATCTCAACGTCATCTTACCTTTCTCTCTTCTCATCATACCTCACAATTTAAATGTTTTGGTCACCACACTTCACATTTCATACCCCTTTTTTTATTTAAAAACTTTTATTCAAACAATAAAACTTTTATTTATAAATTAAAAACGTTACACAGATAATTAAAAATATAATCGGACGAAATAAAAAAAAACTAAAACAAGATTCGAACCATTACATTATTCGGCAATGGTTAATCATCGTTTCTTCTTTCTCAGCAATGGTGTGAGACAATTCGTTTCTATCTACGGCCAAGTTGCGTGAGTTTGTCATATCAGCATACGTCGCCGTTTTAGAGTATTGAAATCGTACTTGATCAGGGGATGATCTAGCAGAGACTTTACCTCTTACATTTTTACGGACCACACTACATGTTGATCAAGTATCGAAGTCAACACGTATAGCAAAAAAATTTCGTCAATGCGACATAGCTACAAGTTCTTGTTGTGGTGCATTATGATAGTTGGTCTCACTTTGATTTGGATTTGTGCCATAGTGTTTCCGTTTAAAGAAGGTGGTACAATAATAGTGAAGTTGAAAGAGTGTTTAGAAGGTTCGTGTGTTAAAAATGAATATCATAGGTGAAGTTTATATTTGAAAAATGAATGATTGTAGGTGAAAATTATAGGTATTTATATTTGAAAAATAAAGTAGTGTAATTTTTTTATATAACAATCAACGGTAACAAATATAAAGGGGCCCACATAAAATACTACTACATCACACATGGTGAGGCAGTCACCAAACAAACTCGAAAATACCATACCTCACGTGTGAGGTTGGTATCTGTTTATAGTGCGTCCCGCATTAATGGGCAACTCACGGGGTGAGTTCACGCCCACTCTTTCCAGTCTTACACTATGTACTAGCTTGTTAAAAAAAGTATATTTAAAAAAAAAACTTTATGCAGATGTTCGTAAAAGAATCAATGTTTATCAAAAGAATAAAAAACAAAAGGCGTAGATTGTAGGAAAACTTTAACCCCGAGTGCATCCTATAAAGAATAGTTTTGAGCGACTCTCGTGACCTAACAAGGTATCAACTGAAAGGAGCACAAAACGAGACTATAACTCTTGACCTTTCATCCACTAAATCTCTCCGGCACGTTCATAGATTTTTCAGAAATAGGTTGCCCATTGGTGATCAATTATGAAGCTCACCCATTTTTGCATGCGAGAGCCATTATGTGGTATCTACCCAAACCCACCATCACTTTTACCACTAATCGTGGCCCAACCCCATCTTATCTCGATCTCCAATATATGTTTGACAAGACTAAATATGCAACCTTTGAAACTAAAGAGTCAACCAGAATCTTATAACCCCAATTTTGAAACAATCATGCATCTTTTATACTTACCGGTCATAAAAAAGATAGCAAAAAAGTCCCAATTGCATTTCTTTGTAATTTCTTCTAGCTCCTTGCTAGTTTTCTAATAATATCCGCCGTTCAAAAAAAATATACTACTCCAAGTATGATCTTCTAGTGATATCGTCACCGATATCAATATTTTGATATATATGTACGTAACTTGTCGTCGATCTGGTTTAGTTATTCCCACATTTGTTTCCGTGAACGATGCGTTTGTATCGTTGTTCAATTGGATTACTTGTCAATGGTAACGTGTTTAGTAGGTCATTTCATGTATGTATTTTTGCCTATATGTGATGCACATATTTATCCATGGATTTAGATGTAAACAAGCATAGTTGCCCGCGCGTTGCTGCGGGGCGGTGTTTCTTTTATTATAGATGTGGGTGTTTTTTTTAAGCATGATTGCCCGCGTGTTGATGCGGTATTTTTTATTTTTTGTTTTGTGCGGGTTTATTTTTTCGGTCTCATGTTTAATAGTTTTTTTATATGGGCTTATGTGTTGGGCGGGCGTAATGTCGT